>JABUQX010013225.1:22500-36618 GCA_015478945.1 Trachelipus rathkii | reverse complement strand
CGTTTTCTTACCTCGGAGTAATGAGTAAGATTACAAGGGAATAAAATCCTCGTGATAAGGGAGAAGGCCTTTGAGACACAGTCACATTGTCCGACAGTGAAAAGCGTGATTTGAACGTCGTATTCAACAGTTTCAATGCAATAAAGGGACTAGCGGATATCTATAAGGAAATGTACAAACGTTTACTGTGTCCAGCATGTTAACATTCTCGTCCAATCCTTCGAGAAAATTCAGGGAATCTTCCTAAGGATCATTAAAGTTGATCTGCCTACTTTGATGCGTCTGCACCATTGCGCATGTATCATGTCATGTATATGAAAATGCAGCTAGATGCCATGAACAGATACTCTGGGCCCATATAGGACTACTTGATGATGCAGATACGTATTCGTTTATGATGTGTGAAATAGGGCTACCGTTTCATGGACAAATGGTATATGGGTATGCGAACTCGAACATGGCAAGGAATGGTGGCGAGCGTAAATTTAAAATCAAAAACAGGTACCTAAGACCTGACGGGTACGTTGAAATTCCAGCTGAAGACTACGTGCCCTTTGACCGCTTATGAGTTCTTAGGCCATCCGAGTCAGGACTCAACCAACGTTCAATTGAACAAATGAGTTAGAATAGAAAGACAGTACGACCCCCCTCTCCAAGCTGGTACAGGCGCGATGAAGGAAAGATTTGCTTGCTCTTCCACGGCTGTAATGCTGTCCGATGGTCGATCAGAGCGATGGCAAGAGAAGCCTGTAGAAAAGTCTCCATGCGTGTCAGAGTCTTGATAGTACAGTAAACCAAGCGAAGAAGCGGAGTTACCAAGGTCGCGAAGGTTATGAGTAATGAGAATATCGGACATGCGAATGGTCGAAAAATGAAAAAAAGAGTGCCGTGTGAGCGTCACTGGTGTAAACGACCAACCGGTGGGCGGGACGAAACACAACTGAGAGATCTAGGGCCGATACGTTACAGTCTATTGGAAATGAACTTGCAAATGCGAAACTAGAGGTAGGGAACAAGCCTTGTACGGTGCGCCCGTACAGAAACCCTTCGTCGTATTACTTTCCACCTACAGAAGGTTCAATTGAGATACCTAGACCACTTCATTGCTGATCTTTTGTCCAGGAAAACAAAAACCTTCCCAGCAGGTACGCCCCTACGAAACCTCTAGTAGGGATCTTCCTACCATATAGAAAAGTTCGTCCAAGAAATGAATTCCACTTATTTCGGCCTATCGTATGTTTCCGTGTTACCTCCTAAGAATCTGTACACTCCTGTCCTCCCTGCCCGTTATGACAATCGGTTAATATTTTCACTTTGTAGAACATGCAGCGCATGTGGCTATGAAGGCAAATGCAGACATACGGACAATCAACGTATGTTAAAAGGAGTATACTGTAGTCCTGAGCTGGAATTAGCTGTAGAGAAAGGCTATGAGATTAAAAAGATCCATGAAATATGGAAATTTACACCTTCAAATGACATATTTGGCAAATACGTTGAAACATTCTTGAAATGGAAGACTGAGGCTTCAGGGTTGCCAGATGGAATAACCGATAAAGACTGTGAAGAATTCCCTTCAAGACCTGCGAGACTTTCCAAGAAAACATTGAGGGCGCTAACACTTGATTATCTATTGACAATATTGAAAAGAATCCTGAATGCGTATATAGCTAAAATTACTTGCCAATTCATTGTGGGGGAAGAAACTAGCTCCTCCAAACGTATTTCCAAAGAATTGATCGATATGGTCGATGCGACGGAAGTTACGCCCAGGTCTGGGGATTAATTTAATTGAAGAGAGCTGATCTTAAGGGTCCGACTACCGCACATATCATCTGTGTCCGCGGGGATAAACAGACCTAGCTCGCACAGTACACATACGCCTTCACTTAAGTGTAAAAACAGCAACAGGCCACCAAATGAGCTGTCCTTGCATCCTTCACCACAGCTTATGCGAGGGTCGAATCTATGTGATGATCTCCTCGATTCTCAGGTCAGCGTAACTGTTACTGTTTTGTGTATAGCCTGACAGCTGTGTGTTCACAGACGCAAAGGCCGAATCTATATTCCTGATACTGCGAAAATTCTTTAGAAACCTCGAGCTGCGAGACAGGGACCCACCCCCCCCCACCTCTCCCTGTGGAGATACCTAACTGTTTATATTGCCTTCCTTTGCCCCTAAATCATTACGCCCATTCGATATTAAAGAAGAGATGACTCATAATTATTTCGTTTACATCTTGAAAGCAAAAGGATTAACTTTGAGAACAAGGACACCGAGCACATAATTAATTTCCAAGCATGCCGCGAAGTATAATTTTGCATAAGATGATTAAGATATGTTGAGCAAGACAAGAATCGTGATTGGATGTCTTAAACCCGATGGGATAACCACCTTCTACAAACAAGCAACGGCATACAGAACGTCAACAGCATTAGCTGTTACGCAGATGATGAGTGAAGATGGTGAATCTTTCACTTCACAAAGATATCCATAATCTAGATGACTCAGACCAACCACATGTAATTACCGCAAAAACCGATTACGCCGAAGTGAGGTCCTGATATGAAAATTCGGCCCGATTATATATCTATGAGATATGTCATTTTACATCAACGTATTAAAGTTTCGCCATACATCAAATAACGAATCTTGTTCTAGCGCAGGCCCGCACTGCTAGCACAGGATATGAGAACGTTAATTCCAAGGTTAATTATCAATGTATAATTTTGAGGTAGTATGTATTATTAATTCAATGTATTAATGAAATAGGCTTATATATTGCTAAAATTTATTTATTAATTATTTATTGTTATATAACTCTTTCATTACCATTTTTATTTCCTGCGCCTTGCCATTTATTTCCATTGTTATTTATCTTGTTGCCAATTTATTGGATTTTATTATCGCGACCTGCCCATTATTGCATTTTGATTTTGATTACAGTTATATTTAAGGCGAAACATGACTGTAAAGTCATTGTCTGCATGTGCTGTGTGTGTGTGTGTGTTTGTGTGTGTAAATAATAAATAACAGTTATGTAGAACTAAGAATTAAAAAGTAATATAAAATAATATATAAAAATAGTTATTTAAAATATATTAACATATGAGTTTAAGCATATATATCTATATAATATATAACATTATAATAACATATAAGAAAGCAGTAAAGCAGGTAAACAAAAGCATACTAATCGCCCCCTTGGTTAGGTAACACCCTATTGATTTACTGATTTACCGCTAAGGTACGTTAATGTAATTATTGGCCCGTCCGTCCGGGGGTCATATATGAGATCCTAAACAGCCAGCTAAACATGTGAGTTAAAACAGAAAAAGCAGAAAGTGTAAAACAGTTAAAACAGAAAGTTAAGCATGTAAAGCAAGAAAGTTAAAGCAGAAAGCAGAGAGTTAAAGCAGTAAAACAGAGAGTTAAAGCAGTCTAAACGCAGTAAAACAAAAGCAATGCTTAATCCCTTACAGTACACACCTTCTATTCTGATCTTACGATTCTATGCTTAAAGGTATGTAAGCAGAATAGTGTAAAAGCAGAAAGCAGAGAGTTAAAAGCAGTAAAGCAGAAAAGTTAAAGCAGTAAAGCAGAAAAGTTAAAGCAGTAAAGCAGAAAGTTAAAAACAGTAAAGCAGAAAGTTAAAGCGAGTAAAGCAGAAAGTAAAAGCAGTGCAGTAAAGCAGATAGTGAATCATAAAAGCATAACAACAAAGCATACCTAATCCCCTATGTAACCACCTCTATTATTACTGATTTACTCTTTAAGGTATGTAAAGCAGAGAGTTAAAGCCAGTAAAGCAGGTAGTTAAAGCAGTAAAGCAGAGATGTAAAGCAGTAAAGCAGACAAAAAGCAGTAAAACAGTAAAACAAAAGCATACTAATCCCTTAGGTGTTAGGTAATAACACCTCTATTGATTTACTGATTTACTGCTTTAAGGTATGTAAAGTATATGTTTTTAATAAAAATTTCGTACAATTGTAGTAAAAATGAATGACTCATAGTATATTTGAAATTCTTTGAATAGTTTACATTGATATCATATTTTTCTTCACGCGGGAATTTTGCGCCTGCGGGCGCACGCGGCGGACGGGTACAGGGCTGGAACCGCAGTGGTTCTTTGTGCGTGGTTCTATGCGACGGACTCCGCGGAACTTGTTAAAAAACGCGACGACTCGGGGCCAACCAACGATTGCGGAACTTGTTAAAAAAC
Organism: Trachelipus rathkii; assembly: GCA_015478945.1. NCBI lineage: Eukaryota > Metazoa > Arthropoda > Malacostraca > Isopoda > Trachelipodidae > Trachelipus > Trachelipus rathkii. Next base: position 32,395 of record JABUQX010013225.1, on the reverse strand, counting down.
GCGACGATAGTGTAGACGATGAATTTGCGATTCATCCCGACGATGAAAATAAATTAACAAAACGCAATATAAAACAAAATGGCGGAAACGCAAGTCAACAAGGTTGTTGCCTTTAAAAAAAAAAGAAAAAAAAACAACCCAACTCTAAATCATAAACTAAAAAAAATAAAAATAAAAATAAATAACATAAAAAAAAATAAAATAAATCAAATCTAAAAAAAAAAAAAAAAAAACACCAAATGGAAAGGCGTAGCCTGAGTAAACCAAATTGGCCCTAAAAAGTTCAAGTCAGTTAAAAATTACCGTTGGTCAAAATTGACCAACGGTCAGTCAAGGTCAAAAAGGGGCGGAGCTACGGTTTACCGGAATGGGTTAGTTACTACTTAATACTTATAAAAAGGAAATAAAATAATCTATTATTCATTGACGAGCAACTTCAATATACAATATAGTATAGTATGATACTATCATATATATATACTATATATATATATATATATAGTATATATATATATCTATAATATATATATATACTATACTATATATATATATATACATCTATTATAGTATTATTGTATATATATATCTGTATAAAAGGAAAAAAAAAAATAGCATCAGTTGATAACAATTTCAAAATACAATATATATACTATACTATATATATATGATATATATAGAGATATATATTGCATACTATATAAAGATATATATATATATATAGATATAGATATAGTATTATATATATATATATATATAATATATATCACTATATATATATATATATATATATATATTCATGCACCTTGCCAAATGTAGTACTGCTCAGCTAGCTTTCTCAGTTTATTTTTGTGTAGCCTATGATGAACCTTTGAAGAATAAAGCTATTTCGTTAGCATTTCATCTCCTGTTAGAATGAGAAAGCATCTTTGAACCCTTTCAGAGCGTGAGAAAATATATTCTCTGCGTGCTGCACCGTTGTGACGAGATAAGTGTAGATTCTAAAATCATTCTTAACATTTCTAATGTGGCGGCAAATAAAATGTATGAAAAATTTTACTATAATAATCCGTGGAATGACTTTACTAGGACTTAATAAGTATGGATTATGCTCACGAACATGTCCCATCCTAACTGGTTAAAAATCAAGAAAAGAGAGAAATTAGAATTGCCTTAAAATGCTCGCTTCTGCTTATGTCTGAATTCTGACACACGCGGCAACCGATTCTTCATAACAATATAGTATAAAATTCAATGCAACTTCCAAAATGGTGGAAAATTTTACATCGATGCTGTGAGAAAAATCTTCCAAAAACATGCATCACATTTTTCAAGAAATTAAGATGCAGTTGCTTTAACTATTGATGAGATACTGCCAACGTAGTACATAATGGAGAAGTGAAGGTAAAATAAAGTAAAAACTCCGTAATTGTCCTTGAAAAAGTGCTTAAGTGACTTCAATATTTACAAAGATTTGAGTTTTTGAAGAAGTTTCAATAGCTAGATCGCATCTCAAGCTACTTTGAAGCTCTACAATTGCGTTAAAAACTTCTCTCTAAATCGTAACAACCCATCGTTATTAATATCAACCCACCTTATATACTCAGCAATATATATATATATATATAGATTACTATACTACTATATAATATATATATATAATAAATATACATATATATATATATATATATATATATATATATATATATATATAATAAGTATATATATAATATATATACTAATATATATTAATATCATATATATATTATATATTACTATAATATATTATATATATATATATATTAAAATTATAATATATAATAATATATATATATATATAAACCTATATATATAACCTATATACTATATATATATTAATATATATATATATATATATATAGATGCAAGTATGGTATTAATAGGAAAGCTGAAAAATGTCTGGTCCAGGTATTTTTATCCCCTCTCAGCAGTTCTTAAAATGTTAATCCTGTTGCCTTAAAGAGCCTTGATGCCTTTTTAAAAGTTAGAGCCACCACGGCCCAATTTATTTAATTTTTTTCTTTTCTTATGTTTGATTTTTCTCTTTGCTTTTCTGTTTGTCCTATCCACCACTTATCACCACTAAACCATATCCTTGGGAAACCTTCATTTATGGAATATCCACATCAGAATATCAGAAGTTAAATATATACTATATATATATATATATATATAATATATATATATAATATATATAATATATATATATACTATATCTATTATATATATATTATATATAGAATATAATATATATATAAATATATATACTATATATATATATATATATATACGTAAAGATATATAATATATATAGTATAGTATATATATAATATATATATACTAGTATATATATATATATATACTATAATATACTATATAATAAGTATAGTAATATATATATATATATATTGTATATATAATATATATACTATATATATATATATAATATATATATATTATAAATTATATATAGATATATATATAAATATATATATATACTGCACATACAATGCATATGAATTTATTTTCAATGAAAAAATATGAAAAATGTACGCCAAGGGCTTTGGCAATAAGCTCGAGATGCAAAAAAATATATTTGGAGCGGTGGCAGTGTAAACTTGGCAGTAATTTTGAAGAAAACTAAGGAGTCCATGCTTACTAATTCAGAATGGAATTCTATTGCTTACACAAGGTAATAAATTGTGTTTAGTGTAGCTTAATTCATAGGTTTTGTAAAAGAAATTGAAGTAGGCGCGCAGAAGAAACTGTAGACTTGACATATACCTATATATATTATTAGTATATACTATATATAATATACTATATATAATATATATAATATATAATAATTATATATATATAGATATTATATATATATATTATAGTATATCATATATATATATAATATATATATATATATATATAAGCGTCCCCGGCCACTGCCGTACCCGCGCCCTCGATCTCTGGGTGCGAGGAGGCCGCCGCCGCCTCGGCCCAGGCGTCTCGGTGCCGGCCACCAATTAGCGGATCCAGCGCGCACACCCCTGATCGCAAGGGCTATGCGGCACGCGGGGCCGCCACGCGGGGCCAGGCGCCGCGGCTAAATCATATATAGCTATATAATATATATATTATATATATATATATACTAGTATATAATTATATATTATATTATATATATATAATATATATATATATATATATAATACGTATTCATACAATATACTATATATTTAATATATAATACTATATAACTATATTATATATATATATATATAATATATATATATAATATATATATATATATATATATATATATGTGAGTGTGTGTGTTGTAGGTGTGTGGTGTTAGTGTTAGTGTGTGTTAGTGTTAGTGTAGCTGTTAATGTGTGTAATTATTATGTGTCTGTGTTGAATGGTGTGTATTTGTTTAATCCAATGTGTGTTACCTCCATGGTGATAACCAGGTCATCTTCCCAATGAAAACTGAATTTTTAATTTGGGAAGTCATGTTGGCATCATCATACGACGAAAACCCCAAGACTGAAAGTTCACATCAGTAAGTAATATTAGTTTGCTCATAATATATATATATATCATATATACTAATATAATATATATATATCATATATATATATATTATATATATATATATATTATATAATATATATATATAATAATATATATTAAGTTAATATATATATCAATATATAAATAGTATATATTAAATATATAATATAAGGCACCCTACATCTCGAAAAGAAAAAAAAATGAAACCTATATGTTATATATGCCAGACGCGTTTTAAGGGGTTTTAATTAGTAGAAAACTGAAAAAGATAAATCAATCGATAGATAATTAAATAGTAAATTACCAATTACTAACGTATTAAAAAAAGCTTGTATTTTTCCTAAAGAGTTTTAATAGCTTCTTCTCTGACAGTATTCTCCACTAGATTGTGGTGCAGCAAAAAAATTGGGTCTCACATCATTGACCGATGAATCTGCGATTTTCAGGCCAGAAAATTACCATAATTAGCAGCGATTAAAAGCGTGTATTTTTGCAAAGCGTTTTAACCATCTTCTGAACAGTATTCTCAGCTAGATAATGTGTGCATGCCAAAAATTTCGGTGTCGCTATATATTATTGACCGCATGAAACTGCCGGATTTGTCAGGACAAAGAAACTAATATAGGATTAAGATTTTCGATTTTTTTGAAAAAAATGACTGTTGCGAGAAGAATTTCTTGGTATGAAGGTTCTTAAAGGCCGCGCGTTGTAAAAACCATCCAAACGATGATTTGTTTTAGAAAAAGATTTGGATACATATATATAATAATATTATATATATATTATACATATAATACTATATATATATATATATATATATATAATATATATAATATATATAATACTATATTATATATATATATATACTATATATAGTATAATAGTATATATATATATATTACTCAACCTTTTCCCCCCTAAATGAAATCCTGCCTACGCCGCATAGTATATATATATATATATATAATAATAATATAGATATATATATAATATACTAATACTTATATATAATATACTATATATATATATAGTATCATATAATATAATATATTGTATAATATAAGTATATTATAATATATATATATATAACTATATATATAATATATATATATAATATATATATATATATATAAATAATATATTATATATAATATTATTATAATAAGTATATATATATATATATACACACACACACAACCAGTCTTTTGAAAAATAATATTTCAAAAACAGCCCAAAAAAACTTTTTTTTTTTTTTTGTGGTGGAGGGGGAAGGAAAGTTTATTTCTGTTGGAATTGATTGAATAAACATCATAGGAAAAGAACCACTACAAATTCATTTCCAAATTTTCAATAAAAAGTTAAAATCGGTCTCATTAAAAAAAAAATATCTCATTTCCTAATTTTTTTTTTATAACATTTGGAGTAAGAATATTTTTAATTCCCGTAATTCACTGAAAAAAATCACACCTCCAAAAAAGAACTAACCTTAACCATTACTACTTATACTATATATATATATAATATATCTACTACAACGCCTATATATACATATATATGATATTATATATATATATATATATATGACTGATATATTACTATTATAATACTATATATATATATATATATATATTATATATATACGCTATATATACTATAGTATATACCTAAATAATTAGCGTCCTAAGCTAATACTATCATATATATATATATTATATACGTATATTATATATATAATATATAATATATATGATATAATATAATATATATATATAAATATATACTCATACATTATGCTTTTACTATTTCAGTGAGTTTATTCCACTTTTAATTGTTAACTGCATTTTTATCACTGCTATAACATTTACATCGACACGTTCAGACATTCACTGCTCTCTAATAAGATTATATTGCGCCTCGTAAAATTAGTTGCAATATGCACCAATAATAATAATAATAATTAATAATAATAATAATAAAGAATAATCAATAATCAATAATAAAATAATAATAATAATAATAATAATAATAATAATAATAATAATAATAATAATAATAATAATAATTAATAATAATAATAGCAGGGCCTTTCTTTTTTCCCCATTCAAACACCCCCGATGAACACACACACACACCTACACACACACATACACACAGCAATTACTAAAGGCACAGCACATACACAACACACATTACACACACACACCCAACACACTATCGGATATCGATTACCATTCGCATTTTCCCTCGGCGCGCGTCCTGAGTTGAGCTGTTTTGAACATGACCATACACAAAACACACCCATATAGTACCTATGCAAACATATTCTAAATATATATATATAGTTATATATATAATATTATTATACATATATATTTTAATATATATATATAATATAATATATATATATAAATATATATATATATATATATATAATATATATATATATATATATATACACCGCACAAATATGTGCTTGTTTTGTCCTGCTAACTCTCAATGAGGACTATAACTTATATATAGATAATATAATAAGTATTATACTATACTACGTATATATTATATATATAATCAGCATATATATATATATATATAATTAATAATAATATATATACTATATATATTATATATAATATATAAATTAGTGATGCACCAGATACCAGCGTATCGGTGATCGGTATCCAGGGTATCGGTATCGGAACTTTTGAGAGAGTTTCAAGTAGTATCCGCGTATCGGTACCTCGTACGGTTAAAAATCTTTGCCGATACCTGCTTAACCCGAATACACACATTCGCAGCCTTTAATTATTTTCGTATATATATATATATATTTCACCGTATATATATATATATATATATATTAGTATATATATAGTATACATATCAATAGCATATATACTATATATATACTAATATATATATATATATTTAATATATATATATATATATATATATATATTACTATTCGCTTATATATATATATATTAAATAGTATAGTATATATATATTATATACTATAATATCGCAATTTGTCGCATAATTTACCGTATCACTATACCCACTCATGTTTAATTGAACCTTCGTTGCATTCGTGCTACGAAAACGAATAGAAATTGCTCGAGTGCTTCGTTTTGCTAAACCTTAGTGCAAAATCGTTAAGAAAATGCTTACCAAACGTAAGATTTTTTTAATTCTATAACGGTTGCTATCTTCTCGTGATGCTGAAATTTAGTACTATTTTTACGAAAAATGGAATATCAAAAAAAATGACGGCACACTATTAGCGCCCGTTTAGAATTGCAGAATATCTCTTATTCCATGTAAAATCGGCTTTAAATCGTAATTCATTCCAAAACCTCTCGCATTAACTCCATACAATAGCTTGATCATTTTTTGTAATATAAACTATGCTTATTTTATTTTTATTTTTTTGTTGTTCTATCCGAAATCGATGGGCTCCATCACAAAGCTGATTCCAATGTTTGCCATATATCATTAGTTTTGAACTAAGCCAAGCATTGCGTCGATTTGTAGCTCAACAAGAATTGACAACCCTAGTGCTTTGTGGATTGCATGAGCATGTTTGGTTAGTGGGTTGACTGGACAGTCTCGAAGCCCATCGTGGCTTTACCTGTCTCTATAATTCCAATGTTCCTAAACCTCGTAACGAAATCGTTCGCTTTTGAAGGAAATTCAGGCAATTAGTTCAGACAATCAGCCCAGCCAAAGAAGTCGTCTATGCGATGTTAAGTGTAAGGGTTATCATTGATCATGTGAAGGTTTCAACAAGTTGATTGGATGGAATGACATCGTAGAAGCATTTGAAGAATGGAGGAATTTTTGAAGAAATATTACGGTGCTATGAGCGTCATAGCCATCTCTGACAGCTATACAATTCTCTGTGAGAGAGGCGGCGAGATTAGTCGAAAAGGAAATGCCCATCCTGACGTTTGAAGCCGGGGCTCGGTCATCTTTAGGTTTTGGTAACTCAGTACTGACCCTTCATAGTCGACGGTTGGCAGTCGGCTCACATTATATTTGTAAAACGATGGGTGACCCTCAAGTTCATGGGACTCTTTCTTTAATCTTAAGAAACTGCCAATTGAGTGAGTTGTTGTTAATAAAAACATAAGAAACTTGCATTTGTAAACGATTTTCTTAAGATGTTTCTAATCTGAAATGAAGATCATTCTAATGCTGGGAAGCGCAGCGTAAGAATAGGAAGTTAGAAACATTCCTATGCTAGTCAGTTTTAGGGCGATCAAGTGTTACGAGAAACGAGTAAACAAGTTTTTCAAAAAGTAGAGGGATAAAGATTAAAGCTAAAAAATTTACGGCGAGGTGATTTCTTCATGGAAAGACTTCCAATCAGAACAGAATAGCAAAGCGCTTGTTCGTATTAGCTGGCCTTCACCGCCACAATTTTAGTGAATTAAAGAAGATAAAAATAAAGAAATTATAATAACCAAGTACAGTATTAGTGGGCTTGCGATAAAGATACAGTACAAGCCCCACTACATGGTTTTACCTGCGCGACTAATTCTTAAGTGTCTCTGCCTATCCTCCTTAATCGATAATCTTTAATAATACGCAAGCAGTTTACTGATAGAATGCAATTTTAGTATTTTCTTTGCTTTAATTTAGACGTTTTCGTTTTTGCATTTGCCTGCTACGCTCGATAAAGCAAAGCTCACCCAGGTTTTATCATGCAGATTTCCTTGTTTCTAAACGACAGCGATTCTCGTGCTAGGCTATATCTTTTGTTTAAACAATTTGGCAAATTCAGAGTCCGTTGTATAGCAGCACTGGTTTGGGGCGAATAAAACAGAAAAAGAAATAACAATATTTCGTATATTGCAAGGATTAACTAACCAACTATATTGTGATGGTGCAGTTTATTGAAGAAATTAGATTTAAAAGCTGATTCCTTATGAATTAAACATTCATCAATTCAGACGGGCCACACGCCACGCCGTCATCTCTGTTTGCAATAAAGTCTCTAATCGTCAAGATAACTGCTGCTTAAAAATCCGCGCAAGCACGGGAAAATAACAACCACCCTAAAGAGAATTAAGAAATCCTCTACGTTTGCCCCTGAGCATTTCTAACATTTTTCCTGCGTAAGTTTGACAAAAACGAGCGCAAACTCGAACATTTCTTACGTTTCGTAGGCACAAATGCAAAAACGAAAACGCCGATTAATATTAATAAGAATATATTATATATATAGTATATATATAATTATATATATACGGTATAATATATATAGTATATATATAGTATATATAATAATATAATATCATATATATATATTATATATATACTATAACTCCATATATAATATATATATATATAATACTATATATATATACAAGCGGCTATATCTATCATTCTTAACAACCTATTCTTGTATTTTAAAAAACCCGTCTGGGATAGAACTCGCTGCCTTATATCCACGAGCCAGCATTTAAACGCTACGCGCAGCAACAACGTTGCTCGCGAAGCTACGGCCTGGCGTACCGCCGCAGTTTAGGAGCAATATCTATGTTCGTTAACCAGTTCTTCGATATATTATATACTATATATATATACTATATTATAATATATATATATATAGATAATATATTTATAATATATTATATATATAATATATATCATATATTAATATATATATATATATATATAATATATATAATATATATATATATATATAATAATATCTACCCACACTCTAAAAAAATACAGTATCGGTATCGGTATCGGGATACAGAAAATATATTGGTATCGGTTATCGGTAATCGGTATCGGCATTGAAAAAAATTGTGGAGACTTGTATCCGATCGTATCGCGACTAAATTTGCGTATCGCCTGCAACACTACCATATATACGATATACTAGATATAATAATATATATTGATACTTATATAAGATATATTATGATATATATATAGTATATAATAGTATTATATATATATATATTACTATTACTATTATTATAGAAGTATATAGTATACTATATAATATAATACATATATATATAGTAAATTATATACCAAAACCACAATACTTACCAATGCCAAACATACAGTTATACCAATATATAGTCCACAACACACGCATATATAGTATACCTAGATATATATCACTATATATAGTATCAATAGTAGTAGTATATATATACTATATCAATATATATAGTGATATATTATATATAATAGCTATAGTAGTTATATAACTATATAATATTATAAGTATACATAGCTATTATATATATACTAGTATAATAATAAT
>JABUQX010013225.1:0-12500 GCA_015478945.1 Trachelipus rathkii | reverse complement strand
TCGTATGTCCTGCGTGTCGTAGAAGGCGTGACTATAGGACTGCGGTAGTTAGGTTGGCTGCCTACTACCACTTATCTTTTGCCAGAAATGCTAATGCATGCCTTGGAGAAGGTCGTGATCGCAGTAAGTGCCCTTCAATCCCATGGCGAAAATGCGTATGAATCGTATCTGTATATAAATGTCAGAGGAATAAATGTTGAGGAGATGAGGAGAGAGGTGATGGATGTATTTAGAAAGGGCAAATTTGATTTGCTTGCTGTGACTGAAACAAAGATGAAAGGAAACGGTGAAAATGAGTGGTGTGGTGTGAAATGTGTTTGTGTTGCTGTGGAAAGGAATGAGAGGGGGATAGAAGGATTTGCAATTCTGATGAGTGAGTTGTGGTAGAGAGCTATGGTAGATTTTGTGTGTGTGTGTACTAGAATTATGCTAATGGTTAAATTTAAGTTTAAAAAAAATCAAGGAATGTGTGACTGTGACATATGATCCATCTGAGTGTAATGTTGAAGAGTGTGATTTTCTGGAATAATCTGAATGATGTTTTGGATGGGGAATAGGAGATTCAGTTCATTTGCCACATATCTGCCCATTCAAGGATTTTTTTTTTACAGTTGTCACCACCACTCACGGGCAGAGCCCTATTCAAGGAGGGGGTGTAGTACTCTCAAAGCGCAAATTAAGCATAAGACCACAGTCTAGCCTTTGAAGTGAGAAGATTAAATTCATTAGGAAATACAGATATTGGAAGAGAACTCCACAAAACAGAGGTGGTGGGAAAGAAGGAAGCACCACAGCAAACTAGCCTGGAGTTACCAATGTCAACACAATACTCGTGCGCAGATACAGCACCTATTGTGCTACGAAGGCGTCGTAAAGGTGGTGGTACGTGAGTGATAAGTTCCCTCGAGCACTTGCCGCTGCGGTACCTATACAGGGTTCACACTTTCTGGAAAGTCAGGGAAGGTCAGGGAAAGTCAGGGAAAAAAATTGGTCAGGGAAAGTCAGGGAAACGTTTTAAGATATGCTGAAAGTCAGGGAAATTCCCTGAAATTCCAAAAAAGTCAGGGAAATTTTAAAATTTCAAAACATATGAAGAATGATCCATGGACCAAGTTGCATATTTTTGATATATTTTTTTTCCTTACTGTATAATTGTGGAATAAGAGATGTATTTGATAAGTGAATGAAAAGGATGGGCGAGGAATGACATTCCATAAATCTACTTTTATCCTGTTTCTTTCTATTTTTAGTTCACTATTACCTACTATTCTTCCTATTCTGTTCGTAGAGGTTGTTCCAAATTCATCCTTTTGATTGAAGGTGATTGGTGTATGGATGTGTTTTAGACTGTATGACTTATGACTTAATCTGTTTATATCTTTTTCTTTTTAGGGATTTATACTTTTTAAGGTGTTTTTTTTTGAGGTTTGAAGAAGTGATTTGAAGGTATTTATTATTTATTTATAAAATGATTTCAAACAAAAAAACTAACTTTAACGACCAGTGGTTGGACGTCAAACTGAACCCACAGTTTATCAGGTGGTTGGGTAAAGGACCTGATAGTTCCAAGACATACTGTAAAGTATGTAAAAAGAACTTTGATCTATCTAACATGGGACGCCAAGCCGAAGTTTCACATTCAAGAGGGGAAACTCATTTGAATTTAATCAAAACTCAGCAGGACCAACCATCATTAAAAAACTTTTTCGTTATGTGTTCTAATAATGCAAATATTAGTGGTGTGTAACTGGTACTATTATTCCATCAACTCCAATCATACTCAACCGATTGTAAATGACCCTGAGTGTTCTATTAATAACCAACCAAAATCAGTTTATCAATCAGTTTCATCTTTTTGCATTAAAGACGATGTTACAAGATCTGAAATACTATGGGCATTAAAGGTGGTGGATGATAAAATGTCTTTAAACTCGTGTGCAGATATAGGGGAAACATTTAAATTAATGTTTCCAGAGAGTGCGGTAGCTTATTTTAAAATGGGGTCGATGAAATTTAAATGTGTGATAAGAGATGTATTTGATAAGTGAATGAAAGCAAAAGCACAATACACTCTACTTTGCAGTGAAGCTCATTCTACCCTTGAATTAAAATTCAAAATATTTTTGGATGGTGATTGTCTTTCTAAGAGACTTGATTAGTTTTTTTTTCTTCTATAGTACCTGGGAATCAATGTTATGTGGAATTGTGGCAAATTATTAAATTAGGACTGATATTTTCGCATGGAAATGCGACAGTGGAAGGAGGGTTTTCTATAAATTAAGCAATTTTAGTGGAGAATCTGAAAGAACATAGTCTGATTTCTCAAAGAACAGTGCACAATGCTATAAGATCTCATGAAAGTATTCATAAAGTAGTTCCTATCACTCAATAAATGTTGACAAATGTAAGAGCTGCCCATAGGAGATATGAAGAACATCTCAAAGAGTCAAAACAGAACCAAGAAAAAGAAGAGAATAAAAAGGTTGAAAAAAGAAAATTATCCATACAGATCTATAAACTTGAAGAGCAGAGAAAGATGTTAAAACTGAAAGCTTTGACAGAAGAAGACGCTATAAAATCAAAATTTCAGATGCTTGAGAAGAAAAAGTTAACCTAAATCTCCCCATTTAGAACTTTTGTGATCAAAAAGTTAACCTAGATCTCTTAATGTAAGCTTTTAATTTATTTCCTTTTTGTATAAATAAAACTTTACTTTTGGAAAAAAAAAAGGAGTGCGTTGGACGGCTATGAGGAAGGTATAGGCTGATTACTAAAAAAATAAAATATTTTTTTAAATTCATCCATGATGATGAACAGTTTCTAAAGTAAATTTTCAATAATTTAATGTATGAACTGAGTAAATAGGCTGCAATAATGATTAATAGGTATTTATACGTGCAACGAAACACGCTGGTCAGGAAAATTTCGCGAATTTGGTCAGGGAAGGTCAGGGAAAGTCAGGGAAATCAAATTCAAAATTTCAGTGTGAACCCTGCTATAGGATAGAGATAAAGCACCGACATCGCGCTGCAAAGATAGAGGGTCAAGTGAAATGAAAAGTACAGAACAGTTTATAAGCCTGCCGTTGACTCGATCCTGTCCAAAAGCCGGTGAAACCAGAGCCCCTTCCCCCCAGATATGAGAGCAGTACTCCATACATGGGCGGATGAGACCTTTGAATAGCGGAGCAACTGAGAAAAGGATGAAAGTCTCAGTCTAAACAAAACTTCCAGTTCTTTATGGCCGCCCTAGCAATCGTTGTGATGTGAGGTTTCCAAGACATTTTTTTGTTCATGTTAAGGCCAAGGATGTTTATATTGTCAACAGGAGAGACGACAGAACCGTCGAAAGAGACAGGAAAGTTAGAAGGTATTTTGGAGAAGGAGATTTGTAAAAATTGGGTTTTTAAAGAATTGAATTTCACAAAGTTATTTCTATCCATCAGCGAGAATAAAATCGGAAAGATTAAGACGAGAGGCAATTCCAGAAGTAAAAGTGGGAGTAGAATTGATATGAGTTGAAGAATGAAGGGTCGAGTCATCGGTATATGAGTGGATAGAGTTAGATGTGCAGGTGAGAAGATCATTAATGAAAAGTAGGAATAAAGTAGGAGATAAGACAGAACCCTGAGGAACACCACTATTGACAGAAAAAGAAGAAGTCGCCCCATCAACAACAGCCGATATTGAGCGATTTGAAAGAAAGCTAGATATAAGTAAGCAAAAAGAAGGAGTAAAACTCCAAAGGGAGGGGGCTTGAGAGCAGTGACGCGTGCCATACTGGTCAAATGCTTTGATATGTCTAGCGCCACCACCCAAGTCTCCCTGTAGTTCCTAAGAGCGAAAACCATAAATCGGTTTGATAGGAATGTAGTAGACTTCGTGCAACGAGAGCCGTACTGGCGATCGGAGTGAGTTTCCAGATGATCTAAGAAGTAAGTTGAGAAGGGTTTCAAAGATCTTAGATAGAATACAAGTGAGAGCTACAGGGCGATAGTTAGAAGGACCAGAGCGGCTTTTTTCGGAATAGGTTGACATGTGAGAGGTTCCAACACTGAGGGAAAGTGCTAGTATTGACACATAGAGAATATAGTTGATGAGGGGCCGAAGAGAGATTAGCCTTTTCAGTTTGAGAATTAGCAACACAATGATCAGATTCGAACAAGAGGAGGAAAGGCAGATTTGCAGAAGTTGCTAGAGATGTAAAGATTTCCTGTCAGTAGGAGAACAAAGAAGGTTATGCACTTTCCTGACAGAAAGCCATTTACTCGTCGAAGAGTATCCCTGAAACGATTTCTAGCTGAATGAAAATTAGCGAGAGTGATAGGAGAACGAGAATTTTTCCACACCCAATAGGCACTGTCTCTAGCCTGAATGGCCAGAGAATAAGCATGATCGAACCATGGATTATGAGGAAAGAAAGATTTAGTTTTAGAAGGAATGAATGAGGAAAGAAAAAATTATCTGAAGAAGGAATGAACCTGCTCATCCCATCAACGATTACAGCTCCCTCCTTATCTTTAAATCTTTATACATCCATCATTATTCTTTATTGAGGTAGCCAATTTGCTATCATCTGCAAACTTGGAAACCTTACATTTAAGTCCCTGGTCTAAATATTTTATACATGTATGAGGAACAGCCACTTGACCTAAGAAATCGTTACGGACCACAAACATGTCTCCTCATTTCCATTAATAAATACTATTCATTTTCATTGATTAACTATTATTATTATTATTATTATTATTATTATTATTATTATTATTATTATTATTATTATTATTATTATTATTATTATTATTATTATTATTATTATTGTTATTATTATTATTATTATTATTATTATTATTATTATTATTATTATTATTATTATTATTATTATTATTATTATTATTATTATTATTTTTATTATTATTATTATTATTATTATTATTATTATTATTATTATTATTATTATTATTATAAATTATTATTATTATTATTATTATTATTATTATTATTATTATTATTATTATTATTATTATTATTATTGAGACTTAAGGAATCAAAAATTTTGATCGCTAAAATAATTTCGGGAGGTTGAACCCCCTGACCCCCTTGGTCTGTTGCCCGTGTATATGTATGAAAGAGTATATATATAAATATATATATATATATATATATATATATATATATATATATATATATATATAGAGAGAGAGAGAGAGAGAGAAATTTTTAAAATAGTTTTTTTTCAATTAATCGTCATCGTCATCGGCAAAATTTGCTCTTAATCGTCATTGTCATCGGCATCGGCAAAAATTTCTTAATCGTCCCATCACTAGTTGTAAGATTGAAGTTGTCGCATATATATATATATATATATATAGCATATATATATATATATATATATATATATATATAGAAGTATATTATATATATATATATCTATATATATATATATATATATATATATATATATATATATATATATATATATAGATACAGATTAATCTCTCTCTCTCTCTCTCTCTCTCTCTCTCTCTCTCTCTCTCTCTCTCTCTTCTCTCTCTCTCTCTCTCTCCAATATAGTGATATTATTCTAAACTGCCTTTCACTTGATTTTTTATTTTGAATGTCTCGTGTTGAAATCTTAATAAGATTAATCAAAAATGAATTATACACATGCGCAATTCTCTCTCTCTCTCTCTCTCTCTCTCTCTCTCTCTCTCTTCTCTCTCTCTCTCTCTCTCTCTCTCTTCTTCTCTCTTCTCTCTCTTCTCTCTCTCTCTCTCTCTCTCTCTCTCGTGTGTGTGTGTGTGTGAGAGAGAGAGAGAGAGAGAGAGAGAGAGAGAGAGAGAGAGAGAGAGAGAGAGAGAGAGAGAGAGAGAGAGAGAGAGAGAGTGTGTGTGTTTGTTGCACGATTTAGAAGAAATTTAAATATTAGTGGATTTAAGCAAATATTTTTTGCACTTGTTTGTTCAATTTTACTTTTGTGCTGCCGCCCAAAGGCAGCCTCGAAAACTTGAATGTTTTATACACATGATTCTAAATTTAAACAAAGCAACAGTTTGCTTGATATGTAGTATCATCAGACTGGCATCGAATGTTTTCCTTTTGTAAAAATGCTTTGTAAGAATCTGACAATTTTGTTGTATTAAAAAATATATTGGAAAGTATCCATTAATTAATTGTCTATGTCGAAAGTCATTGTGATAAGAATATGATGCGGAAAGTTTATGAATAGTGAATTGAATCGGAGAACATTTAAGATTGTTTCTGTGGAATTATTGATGGTATCTTCAAACTAGTTTTGTTATTTATTATTTTTGTTCTTTCATTAAAACGTATATGACATTAGAGTGGCAAATCAAACATCTGTGACAGTATTTTAATTCTTAATCAATATATTACAAGAAGCAGTTACGAAAAATGAGAAACAAGTTTGTTATTGTTGTCAGATTGATTGGAAACATGTCATGCAATCAAGTTACAAACCCCACCACCCCATCCCCAAATTTTATTTCTTCAAGACGTTGTTATAAGAAAAACTTGTGATTCTGTTTGTCATGTTACATTGTTAAAATATCGATGAAAAACTTCCTATTTGGTCAATAGTATTGCCTGAAAAATATTTATATTCGTAGATAGTAAAAGTTCTGTTATTGATTACACATTAAAAAACGAGAAGTAGCCTGCTTATTTTCAAAAAAAAACTATTCTTCCTCCAATCATGGTAAACATATTTATACTTTGCTCCAATGAAAACTAATGTAAAATATATTTTGTCTTTAGTGGGAGGAATTATGAATTTAAAATTAAAATCTCGTCAGCTGACTGAAATATAAGAAAATGATATCAACAAGTTTAGAGTTATATATAAGACTGCTTTATATACTCTTTATATCTCAGATATAAATATAAATGATGTTTAGAAAACATGAAAACTGATAAAAAACATTTCTTCTTACAAGCGTTCCAGTCTTTATAGAATAAAAAATATTTCGTTTTCATGTAAATTGAAACCTTTCTTTAATATAATGGCTGAAAAATTAGTTTTCTTTTCTCATATATTTCATATATATATATATATATATATATATATATATATATATATATATATATATATTATTTTTCATATATATAATATATATATATATATATATATATATATATATATATATATATATATATATATATATATATATATATATATATATATATTATTATCACATAGCCTCTTAATCTCGAGGTAATTGGTCAGAAAAGTATTTGTATGGTTTCTGACCAAGTGGAAGGTGCAGGAATATTTAGGCCCGATAGCAGGCCCTGCTTCAGCGCGACGTAGTCGGAATGCTTGCCACCGTAAGGCGTGGGTTCGCATCCTAGTACGCGGCTTTTCCAATGCGAGAAGCATGAGAAGAGTGATTTGTTTGTGAATAGACTGTTCTGTTGTATGTGTTGGCTATGGTTGTAGTGAAGTGTGTGTATTGAGATTAGTGTAATACACTATGCCGTAAACTGCAATACGTAAATATTGCAGAAAATCTCCTACTAACGACAATTTTTTGTGTCCGTTCACGTGGCCGAACGAGAACTCGAACCCATACTGAGAGGGAATCCTGTTCTTAAGGTGAGCCAAACGCTCGCCTTAACACATATATATATATATATATATATATATATATATATATATATATATATATATATATATATATATATATAATATATATATAGCATATATATATATATATATATATATAGTATATATATATAGTATATAATATATTTATATTGAAATATATATATATATATATATGTATATATATATATATATATATATCTATATATATATATATATATATATATATATATATATATATATATATATATATATAAAATACATGCCTATAGTCAAGGATATCTTATATACATCAAACGTGCCTAGTATATATATATATATATATATATATATATATATATATATATATTATATATAAGTGTATTATATATATATATATATATATATATATATATATATATATATATATATATATATATATATATATATATATGTTAGTGATGTATGTGACATCCGTATAACATCGGCATTAAATTCGATATCCGCATCCGCAACACAATTTTGAATTATTCGCATCCGCATCCGCGATTTTTTAATGCAGATGTATGAAATACTGAAGATTATTAATTTGTTTTCTAATGTTTGATTAATTTTTTTGATGTATGAATAAGAAAATTATTTTTTTATTTTACATATATATATATATATATATATATATATATAGCAGTATATATATATATATATATATATATATATATATATATATATATATATATATATATATATATATATATATATATATATAATAAAAGTATTTATATATATATATATATATATATATATATATATATATATATATATATATATATCCTCTCTTCACTTCCCACAGTTGTTGGGTAGGGTGTATAACATCCACATAAATAGGATAATTAAGTAGAAAATCATGATGCAAGTCCAATAGAATGTCCCCACCCCTACCATCCCCTCAATATCCTTAAAAAATACCATAGGGTTTCACAAGACTTGGACGGACCCTGACCCTGACTGTGGTATTTCTTCAATGTAGGGTTCATCCTTTGGGTCAGGCCCACTACCAAACTCGCTCACAAAACTGCGCCATTTTATTTATTATGTATTTTTCTTCTGCATCTGCCAAACTCATTCCTTTCCTTCAGAGTTCAGACATTCCTTTTCCACTTTTTCTTCGGCCTCCCAGCCGGGCGATCTCCATCACACTCACCACTATATATTTTTGCATATCCAACCGACTATCATTCATCCTTTCCATATAACCAAACCATCTCAATTCACTTTCGTTTATTCTTTCATTTACACCTTTTTTTACACCCCACAACTTCCAAACAAGTTCATTCATAATTTTATTAATTTTTCTCACCACTAACACGCCCCTTTGAACAGATTGTTCTTTGGATCTTTACCTCTTATACCATAGTTTCATTACTACATTAACACCGATAACAATATACCCTCATGTAAAACAATAGCACACTCAAGTCTTAGTCCCTTTGTATTCACGAAGGATTTAATTGCAAAAGCCACCTTCCTAGTATTCACAACTTTCCTATTGTACTCTGCATCTTCCATTTCCTTTTCACCCAACATATATCCTAAATATTTAAACTTAGATACTTGTTCTAATTGTTCACCATCCAACATGATTTCACACAGCGAACCCTCCTCACTTACTACTATCACCTTACTCATATCTACATTTACTTTCGATGCCCTCCTTTTACACACCCTGCCAAACCTCTTTTCCAATACTCACAAATTCTCTTCAGATTCACCACACAAAACCAAATCATTAGCTTACAGTTATAAGAAGGGTGCACTCCACTTTCTTCCATTCTCCATCAGTCCTAACATCTTTTTCTACCACCCCTACTTTTAATTCTTTCATCAAACCACCCATATACGAATTAAATAGATAAGGAGACATAACACATCCCTGCCTCACTCCACTATTATTTTTAAACCATTCACATTTCACTTGCCCTTATATAAGGGTACTATTACTGCTCTCTTCCATCCTTCGGAACTATACCCTCATTATACGCTTTGTTACACAACTTTCATATCCAGTCAATCACAATCTCGCTTCCATTCTTTGTCATTTCAGCAGTAATTACATATATAGACTATACCTGCGGACTTACCCATTCTTCAACTTTCTCGCTCTACCTCTTACCTCTCCCCTACTAATTACCTCCTCCCAAAAATACCTATTTCTTCTTACACTATCAAACTCACACACGTTCACATTCACCTCTTCATTATTGCTAATGGTATGCAGATTATAGAAGTGCTCCCTCCACACTCTCCTCATATCCATTTCATCTGTCACGAAATAACAATCCATATTCAACGAAGATTCCCCTTCCTCTCTTTCCTAGCTTTTCGTTCTTCCCTTCAGAAGAGCTTCCTATTCCCTTGTAAGCCTTCATTCATCCTCCTTCCAAACTGTTCAGTTACCTCTTTTTTTTCTTCCTACCTTTACAACTTTGTCTTCCTTTTTCCTCCTTATATATTTCCATTTTCCATACATCTTTCATTTGAGACCTCATCATTGACTTTTAGCACATTCAACCACGCCACTTTCTGCTTTTAGCTGGTTGCTTCACCTTTTCATTTCACCACTCACTATTTATATTCTTACTTCCTACTTTAGCACATCCATATACTGCTCATGCACTATTAACATATGCTTCCTTCATTTGTGCTCGATTTGTTCTGGTTCATCTACTTACATTCAACTGATTTATTTTTCAAATGCTCCTCAGCATACTATTCTTATTAATAACTGTCTTACTTAACTTCTCACTCAGTAATTCTTCCCACTTCCTCTTCCTTATCTCTTCCTCTCCACACAAGCCCCTATTAACTCAGTCTTATATAAAACAACATGATTATCTGATTTTCCCATCCCCAACCCCTCACTGATATAACGACCATCACATATTTCAATATCTACTTTACTAACACAAAATCAATCATTCTTTTCACTTCGATACCATCTCTGCCTATTCCACCTCTTGTATACTTATAAATACTCTTTTGCTCGAAGAATGTATTACTTGCACATACTGTATACCTCTCTCCTCATCGAAATCAATCACCTTCCTACCATTCTCATTTTTTCTGACACCCAAAGGCACAAGTTATACCATCCATTTTTCGATCACCTATCCAATCATTCATTTTACGATCACCTATCCAATCATTCAAGTCTCTACCACCCATCCAAAACATCATTCACACATTTCAACATCTTCACCAACACATAATCAACCATTCTTTTAACTTCGATACCATCTCTACCTATCCAAACTCTCGTATACTTATAAATACTCTTTTGCTCGAAGAATGTATTACTTACACATATACCTCTCTCCTCATCGGAGTCAATCACCTTCCTACCATTCTCATTTTTTTTACCGCAACCCCAAAGGCACAAGTTATACCATCCATTTTTCGATCACCTATTCAACCATATAAGTCACCCAACTCAATAATTTGAAGCCCCTACTCACTCCATCCAAAACATCATTCAGATTATCCCAGAAAGTCACACTCTCGTCAACATCACCCTCAGATGGTCAATATGTTACAACCACACATACCTGACATTCTCAAACTTAAATTTAGTCATTAGAATTCTAGTACTCACACAAACAAAATCCACCAAAGCTTTGTACCACAGGTCACTCATCAGAATCGCAATTTCTTCTCCACCCATTCATTCCTCTCCACTCCAGCACACACATTTCACCCCACACTACTCTTCTTCACCACTTACTTTCTTTCATCTTTGTTTCAGTCATAGCAAGCAAATCAAATTTACTCTTCCTAAATACATCCATCACCTCTCTCTCCTCTTCTCCTCACCATTTATTCCCCAATCATTTCATGTACCCAGACGATTCATACAATTTCATACAAGAACGCTTACGGCGATCACGACCAGGTCCGAGGCATGCATTAGCATTTCTAGGGTTTAAATAAGCTGGAGCGGTTCCCCAACCCAACTATCACTCCAATTAGTCTTAGTCGCCTCCTACAACATACAGAACATAAGTTTTGGGTGTTCTTTCTCCCCTACACATAGGAATATATGAAAAAAATTGCTTCCTGTAATAGTTTTTTATGGCCTCTATGTGATACGGAAAGTCTACTGTGTTAGAAGAGAGTGGATATGAGCTCAAAAAGGGCAAATCATTGAGCACTGGAGCTCTCTCTCTCTCTCTCTCTCTCCTCTCTCTCTCTCCCTCTCTCTCTCTCTCTATATATATATATATATATATATATATATATATATATATATATATATATATATATATATATATATATATATATATATATATATATATATATATATATATATATATATGTGTGTGTGTGTGTGTGTGTGGGTGTGTGTGTGAGATATGTCGGGTATATGTATCAAGGGTGGATGTATGTGTCTAGGTATGTGTGCTTGTGTGTGTAGGTATAGGTGTGAGCGTAAGTGCCTATGGGTAGGTGTATGTGTGTATAAAAAGCCTAGCGTATGTGTGTGTGTGTGTATAGCTTTTAAAGCTATTTTTCAATAAAAAAATCTACTTACTTCCATTTTGCACTATTTTAATTATTTTAATTATATGAAGATAAATATCACTTAAGTAATGTAATAAAAATAATATTTAATAACCAAAGCAATGGACTTCAAGATAAACACTGCTGCTGCCATCCTTTTGATACGTAAGAGAAACTTGTCGTACACACACACACACACACACACACACACACACACACACACACACACACACACACACACACACACACACACACCCTGAGCTCCGCACATCTACATACAATTTCATGAATAATTTTTCACAATATATATATAGCAGTATATATATATATATATATATATATAT
>JABUQX010013224.1:12500-15000 GCA_015478945.1 Trachelipus rathkii | reverse complement strand
TCACTAATCGTTCTTCTATAGTATCTGTTTCCAGTTCATTCCGTCGAAATTATATACTTTTGATTCCAGCTTTTGTGGCTATCTCTTTTTTAATTGATTTTCGCGCTTTCTGACGCTCTCTTCGTATCTTACTTCTGTCAATAACAAGCGACAAATCCTCTTTGGTAACTAGGCCAACATCATGCAATGTTGCAGAGGCAATTGCTGCCACGCATCTGTCAGAAACCCCGTATTGGTCTGAGATCCTTGCAACTGTAGGAAGCTGAATTCGCATTTGAACACATTTAGAAGTGGATGGCTCTGACGGTGGAATCTCTGTTTCTGCTTGTGGTTCTGCAGCGCTTTCACCATCATCACAGTGTTGGTTACTAGTCTCATATGTTTCACTTAATTCTTCGCAAGTTTCATCGACGATATAATCAGAAACGATAACCCTTGAAGCTTCTTTCATTTTTCTTTCTTCTCTTTTCATTAATTTCTTTGTTTCCACCTTATCAACCTTCCCAATTACCATTTTTCTCACAGATCTTTGGTCCAGAAGGAATGGCTGTTCTTTTGAAGGTACCTTATGCGAATTCTCACACAAACATGACAAAAAAACTTTACATTTACAAACTGCATTGTAAAAAATGAATTTTTTGCTTCATTTCTGAAAACTTTAACTTTCGATTCATAATTTTCATTACGTTTTGCTTTGGGAGTTCTAAAAAGATTGATATATTTATTGTAATGCTTCCGTATTAATTGCACAACACGATTGTGTGACACAATTGGAATTGAAGCGATTTTCCAAATTTCTTCAATGATTTGTCCTAATATTTTTGATATTTCAGCAATTGCTGGTTCTTGTCCCGATCTTTGAAGCCTTAGGTCATGTCTTATATATAAGTAACACTTTAGAACATCTGCAACAGTTGGTAAATAATTCATTCTTAATTTGGAAGGAGCACCAAAAAC
Organism: Trachelipus rathkii; assembly: GCA_015478945.1. Taxonomy (NCBI): domain Eukaryota; kingdom Metazoa; phylum Arthropoda; class Malacostraca; order Isopoda; family Trachelipodidae; genus Trachelipus; species Trachelipus rathkii. Next base: position 14,043 of record JABUQX010013224.1, on the reverse strand, counting down.
GGAGCACTCAACAATACTCCTCGTAATGGGAGTTCTTTGTACGCTCATTTTAAAAGTTACAAATCTGGAAATAAAGCATAAATCTTGCATAATGCATAATAAACCTTAGTAAAATTAATAAAATAAATAAAATGAAATAAAACATCAAGAAATAATAGCCATTAAACTATAATTTCTGCACACCAGCACAACGCACATTCGCACACTACGGTAAACATTTGTAACTGGGAGGTAGGCTTTTCTGTCAGCTGCACTTCCCCTTTCACCCTACATAGCATTTGAAATATGTTACATGCAGCACCATTATTAACTGATTTAAAAAGATATCAAGCTTAATACAGAGATTCATACTCATCTTAATTTGCACAATATTCATTTAAAGTAAATTAAGAGTCAAACACAAATAAACGTAAAACACAACGCTGAGATGGGGCGGAAGACTTTTTTAATCCTAATGCATATTTTGTTGCACAAGTATTATGTTATCAAGAGGATCTTTGAAGTCTTAAATCAAGTCTTATATATTAGTAACACTTTAGAAAATCTGTAAAAGTTGGTAAATAACTCATTCTTAATTTGGAAGGAGCACCAAATTGTATAATGGGAGTTCTTTGTACGCTCATTTTAAAAGTTACAAATCTGGAAATAAAACATAAATCATGCATAATACATAATAAACCTTAGTAAAATTAATAAAATAAATAAAATGAAATAAAACATCAAGAAATAATAGCCATTAAACTATAATTTCTGCACACCAGCACAACGCACATTCGCACACTACGGTAAACATTTGTAACTGGGAGGTAGGCTTTTCTTTCAGCTGCGCTTCCCCTTTCACCCTACATAGCATTTGAAATACGTTACATGCAGTGCCATCTAACGTGATTTAAAGATATCAAGCTTAATACGGAGATTCATACTCTTCTTAATATGCACTTAATTATTTAAAGTAAATGAAAGAAACAAACACAAATAAACGTAAAACACAACGCTTGGGCGGGGGCGGAAGACTTTTTTGAATCCTAATGATATTTTTGCACAAGTATTATATTATCAAGAGGAAACTTTTTGGGGGTAGTACGTTATGAAATTCATTTTATTTCTTCACTCCACCCAAATATATATATATATATATATATATATATAATATATATATAGTAATATATAGAAATATATATATATATATATATATATTATATATATATATATATATATATATATATATATATATATATATATATATATATTATATATATTAATATATATAAATATATATAATATATATATATAGGCAGTATTTGTAGATTATGTACTGTAACTACCGAGTGGTATTCAAGGAACCCTCAAATAGCCGACGATATTTTGATAACCTCGCAACGTTACTGATCACAAACTGTTAATATACCATATAATAATATATGAATATATATATATAATATATATATATATATATTATATATATATATATATATAACCAAAACAAACAGCTAATAAATTATATATTAATATATATATATATATATTTATATATATAATGAAA
>JABUQX010013224.1:0-7500 GCA_015478945.1 Trachelipus rathkii | reverse complement strand
ATACTAGTTTGATCTATTGATCTATTGATCAATCGATTATTTTTTGTTAAAAGTTAGTTTACATTACCCTTAAAGCAGTAAAATCGTAAATTCTGTACCAGATTCAGTAAATCAGGTTAAATCAAAGTACCATCTCCGCCCACCCTCCTAACCTCCATGATGTCTTATGATCTATTTGATTTCAAGTCGTTATTTTTAATTAAAGACTGTTATGTTTTAACATACCCTAAAGCAGTAAATCAGTAAATATAATATCATGTAAAGCCAGTAAATCAGTAAAATCTATATATATCTATATATCATTAAATCAAATACCATCATCCTATCCTCCCTACCCCTCCATGGTCTATTGATCTATTGATATTGATTAGTTATTGATCTATTGATTCAAGTCATATTTTTTTACAAAATTGACATGTTTTACATAACTAAAGCAGTAAATCAGTAGGGGAAGTAAAACAAGTTTCCCAACCTACCCTCCTGTCCATGTGTGATCTATTGATCTATTGATCATATGATCTATGATTCAAGTCATGATTTTATTACTAAAATTGTCTTTTCTACATACACTAAAGCATTAAATCTGAATCAGTTATATATATATGCCCTCCCCAACCCTTTGGTGATCTATTGATCTATTGATCTATTATTATTGATTCAAGTCATATTTTTACAAAAATTGTCATGTTTACAACACTGTAAGCAGTAAATCAGTAAATCAGTAAATCAAACTGCCCTTATACCCTCATCTGTCCATATGTAATCTATTGATCTATTGATCTGATGTGCATCTATTTGGATTTCAAAGTCATATTGGTTTACCTAAAATTGATCAGTTTTGAGTTCATACAGCTAAAGCAGTAAATCAGTTAAATCAGTAAATCAATACTTGCCTTCCCCACCCTTTTCGTGATCTATTGAATATTCATCTATTTGTCTTATCGATATATGTATTCAAGTGCATACTTTTACTAAAAGTGTTCAGGTTTTACATTACACAAAGCTTGTAAATCAGTAAATCCCAGTAATCAAACCACCAATCCAACCACCCTCTTGGCCAGTCGTGATCTATTGATCTATTGATTATTTATCTATTGATTCAAGTTCATATTTTTACTGAATCAGCGTAGACAACTTGCAAAATTCTCTATTATATATATATATTATTACTCGAGCAAAATTACTTAACCTATATTCTAACACATCATCATCTATATATACAGTATATATCTATATATATATATTCTCTAACAAACCAGTTTTAATTTTACATTGTCATAGTAATATTTAACAAAAAACACGTAACAGAAATTAAACATTATATTATTATATCTAACAGTAAAGTGACCTACTCACACTGTTTTCAAACATATCTCTAACATATAACGTTAATTTTACATAGTTCACAAGGTAAACATTTAACAAAAAATTATCATAACTCTGTCTAATTATCAAATCCCCAACAATTATATATATTATATTTATATAATCATAAACATAAAAATAACAAAGTTTATTCCAAACATAACCATAAAAAAAAGTTCTTTGAATAAAAATATCATAGTAAAGGGTAATAGTTTACCGAATTTAAAGCGATGTTGAAATCAGTAAATCAGTAAATCAAACCCACCAAAAATAACCCCTCTCTACCCACCCGTCCATGACCTTTGCATATATAGACTTCTAATATTCAGGTCACATATCGAAGTATCATTTCGGATAACATAATTACAAAAATAAGTTCGTTATGTATAGTCCTAACATGATACCCGTAAAATTGTATATTCTTAATTAAAGCTATTATTATTATCATTATCGATATTATCGGTAATGAAATAATGTAAAATATTATATATATATTATATAACTGACTTAATCATAACAAATTCCATGACTTAACAACAGTAATTACCTAGACAGGCTTACAAAAACGTAACCTATTCACACTTTTTCAAAGCATACCTAAACATATCATGTTAATTTACATTACACTATCGATTTACGTAGCCATTTCGAGTATCATTTTCTTATAACATAAGCACAAAAATGAGTCTTTACTATATAACCAGTTGAATATATGCTAACATAACAATGTTTTCATTTATGAGTAAAGCAACATAGCCGATTCATATTGAACGTAATGAAAATAATGTAACAACTGTATCAAACCTACACAGCTTACGCACTAATAAACTGTTAACATTAACAAAGTCTCATACTTAACAACCAGTAAAAGTACCTAACTTTACATATATATATATTATACCATCATACTTTTTCCAAGCATATCTCTAACATATTAACGTAATTTTACATTGGCCATAGAAATATTTAACAAAATTTTATCATAACCTTGTCTAATTATTATATCCCAAACGAATAACTGCAAACATAACAAAGTTTTACAATAACATTAACATAAATAAGTTCTTTGTATATAAAATATTCATTATATATTATATAATTTTACTGATTTATTATCAGTAAATCAGTAAATCAAGTAAATCAAACCATCAACCCTTCCCACCCCTCCCACCACGACCTTTTGATCTATTGATACAGGTCATATTTTTACATTATTTCAAGTACATTTCGGATAACATAACACAAAAATAATTCTATATATATATATATATTTATGTATCTAATAACAAAGTTTTACATTAATAAACTAACATAAAACATAACCTGAACTAAGAATATAAGTACAACGGATATTAATATATATATTATCGAATAAACAGGAAGAGTATTTACTAACATAACAAATTTCTTGCACTTAACAACCAGTAAAGTACCTAAACATCGTACAAACGATCCATTTCACACTCTATATATCTATTTAATTTTACATAAACATCGAATATTAAATAAATTAGCCATAACCCAGTCTTAATCGATCATAGTTCAGACAACGAATATATTTCTATGACGCTATCAAATTTTTTACAATCAACTCGAATTATTTAAACAAGAGATGATCATCATAAACCTCGTCTAAAATATTTTCATAATCCCCAACGAATAATTTGCAAACATAACAAAGTTTATTATTATAACATAACAAAATTTTATCCTGACATAACATAAATATAAGTTCTTTATATTCAAACATTAACATTAAAAATAAACAAAAAATTTTTATCCACATAACAAAAATAAGTTCTTTGAATAAAGTATCACAGTAAAGCGTAATAGGTTAATATATATAATAAATATTATATATATATATATAGTATATATTATAGTGATATATATATATATACTTATAATAATATAAATTATATATTATAATATTATATATATAATATATGATATATGTAATCACTGTCTTAAATATTTGTACTGTTAATTAAATATGAGGGTGATGGCGTAAGGTGATAAGATACGGTCTTGGTTGGTCGACTGGTAGATCCGAAAGACCACTTCTCCATATTTTTACAAAACTTACCTACGTATGAATAAACATAATATATCTATATATTCTTTATCTGATTAATATCAGTAATAACTATCAAGGCATAACAAACGTAACCAACATGTCTTCACACCCTACTTATTATATATATATATTACTTACCGAGGTTTGACGCTATATGAAACACAAATGTTCAGTTAGGCTTATCATTAGGGTTACTATCATGTTTATACAAAAGCTTCCACGAATGCGCTCACTCATCAACATAAGCTCAATCTTTGCTATACATAACCGATCAATTTACAGCGACGAGCCCCACTACATGGAGATCACTCCAGAGAGATGCATGAAGACCCATCTCGGGTACCCCGAAGGGGGTGTAAGCGGTAAGGGCACAGCCCGAAGACCCATTTCGGGTACCCCGAAGGGGGGTGTAAGCGGTAAGGGCACAGCCCAAAGGGCCTGTGCCCTATGTTACCGCTTACACCCCTTCGGTACCCGAAAGGGTCTTCAGGCGTGCCCTACCGCTACACCCGCCTTCGGGGTACCCGTTGATGGTCTTCATGCATCTCTCTGAGGTGATCTCCATGTAGTGGGGCTCGTCGCTGTAATATTACGGATATTCGTAATACGAATATTGAGCTTATGTTGGTGAAGGGCGCATTCGTGAAAGCTTTTGGATAAACATGAAAGTAACCCTAATGTTAAGCCTGTCATGTAAGCCTAACTCTGAGCATATGTGTTTCATATAGCGTCAAAACCTTGGAAAGTATGATAGTTAGGTTCTTTGTAGGGTGTAGACATGTTGGTTACGTTTTGTTATGCTTATAGTAACTTATTGATATTAATCAGTGTACTTTGATAATGTTACTGTTTATCATACGTAAGGTAAGTTTTGTAAAATATGAGAAGATGGTTTCGATCTACCAGTCGCCCCAACCAGAGACCGTAATCTTATCACTTACGCCATCACCTCATATGTTATATAACAGTACAAATATTTAAGACAATGATTACTTTATATATATATATACAGCTAACATCTGATATAATTCCCTATATATATATATATATATATATAATATATATATATATATATATATATATATATATAATAATTTTATATATATATATATATATATATATATTAAACTATTACGCTTTACTGGATATTTTATTCAAAGAACTTATTTTATGTTATGTTCAGGTAAAATTTTTTATTTTTATGTTATGTTTTGTATTCAAAGAACTTATTTTAGTTATGTCAGGACTAAATTTTATGTTATGTTTGGTAAAACTTTGTTATGATTGCATATTTATTCGGTTGGGGATTATTGATATTTAGACCGAGTATGATGAAGTTTTGTTAATATTACGATATTGTATGTAAAAAAATTGAGGTACGCTTAGCAATAGTATTTCTTGTCTGTTATGATGATTAGACTGGTGGTTATGCTAAATTTTTGTTTAATATTACGATGTTAATGGAAAATAACAAGATATATATATTATATATTATTGTTAGGACTTTACTGTTGTTAAGTGCATAAAATTTTGTTATGAGTAGTTATTCGCCCGGTATGGCTGTGTTAGATTTGTCTTGTACATTATATTCTTAGTTCAGGTTATGTGATGTAGCTTTATTAATGTAAACTTTGTTGCGATTACCATATTCGATGGTTAGTAATATAAAGAACTTATTTTTGTGTTATTTTTATCCGAAATGATACTTGAAATATGACATGAATCAATAGATCAATAGATCCAAAAGGTCGTGGTGGGAGGGTGGGGAAGGTTTGATGGTTTGATTTTACTGATTTGCTGATTTACTTCTTGCAATATAATTATTAATTACAATTATATATATATATAACTTATTTTTATTTCATTTTGGATAAAATATTTCAGTTATTCGTTGAGTCTGTATGATAATTAGAACAAAGGTTATGATTAAATTTTGTTAAATATTACTGTGCAATTGTAAAATTAACCTTAATATGTTAGAGATATGCTGGAAAAAAGTATGAATAGGTTACGTTTTGTATGTAAAGTTAGGTACTTACTGTTGTTAAAGGTGGAACTTTGTTAATGTTAACAGTTTATTAGTGCGTAAGCTGTGTATAGGTTTGTCGTTGACATATTTTCTTAGTTCAGGAATGCTATGTTAGCTTTATTATTTTGAAAACATGTTATGTTAGGCATATTTCACGGTTGTATATAAAGAACTACTTTCTTGTGCTATGTTTATCCAAATGATACTCGAAATGTACGTAAATCAATAGTGTAATGTAAAATTAACATTAATGTTAAGAGATATGCTTGAAAAAGTGTGAATAGGCTACGTTTGTACGGCTGTGCTAGGTACGTTACGGGTTGTTAAGGTATGGGAATTTGTTTAATGTTAGTTTAGTTCTATTTCATGCGTAGGTGTTTATGTTTTTAATCAATTGTACATTAATATTCTTAGTTCCGATAATATATTGTTTAGCTTTATTAATGTGAAAAACAATTTTACGTTAGCATATATTCATTGGTTATAATAAAGAACTATTTTTGTATTATGTTTATTCCCCAAATGATACTCGATATGTGACCTGAAATCATTAGAAATCTATATATCAAGAAGTTCATGGACGGGTGGGTAGGGAGGAGTGGGGAGGGGACTGGTGGTGTTGATTTTACTGATTATACGATTGTTACTTGCTTTAAATTCGTAAACTATTAACTTACTATGTATTTATTCAAAGAAGCTTATTTTATGTTATGTCTTGGTAAACTTTGTTATTTTTATGTTATTTGATTAAACTTGTTATGTTTCCAATTATTTGTTGGGGATTATGATAATTTTAGGTAAGGTATGAAAATTTTTGTTTAAATGTTACTGTGTCCAAATGTAAGATTAACGTAAAGACTTTAGAGAATAATGTTTTGAAAAAAGTTTGACATCCTTGTAGTTTGTAGATGTGTTAGGGCTATGTTATTCTGTTACGTTTTGTTAAAAATTACTATGACAATGTGAAATTAAAGCTGGTTTGTTAGAGAAATGATAAGTTTTCGTAAATATTACTGTGTTAACTGATGATTATGTGTTAGAAAAACGTGAGCATAGGTTAAGTTTTTGCTGAGTAATAGTTAGGTTTGCTGAGAATTTGCAAGCGTGTCTACGCTTTTCAGTTAAATATATGGACTTGAATCGAATAGATCAATAGATCAATAGATCAATAGATCCCGACTGGACAAGAGGGTGGTTGGATGGTGGTTTGATTTACTGATTTACTGATTTACTGCTTTAGTGTATGTAAAACATGACAATTTTAGTAAAAAATATGACTTGAATCAATAGATCAATAGATCAAACAGTAGATCAATAGCTCAATAATCCAAATAGATCAATAATCACGAAAGGCGTTGGGGAGGGCATTTTGATTTTAACTGATTTACTGATTTACTGCTTTACTGTATGTAAAACATGACAATTTTAGTAAAAAATATGACTTGAATCAATAGATCAATAGATCAATAGATCAATAGATCAATAGATCACGAAAGGGTTGGGGAGGGCAGTTTGATTTACTGATTTACTGATTTACTGCTTTAGTGTATGTAAAACATGCCAATTTTAGTAAAAATATGACTTGAATCAATAGATCAATAGATCAATAGATCAATAGCACCAAAGGTTGGGGAGTGGTTTGATTTACTTATTTACAGATTTACTGCTTTAGTGTATTAAAACAGGACAATTTTAGTAAAAATATGACTCACCTGAATCAATAGATCAAATCAGAATCAATAGATCAATAGAATCACAGAAGGGTATGAGGCAGTGATTTCTGTTTACTGATTACTGCTTTAGTGTATTAAAACATGTCAATTTTAGTGAAAAAAATATGACTTGAATCGATAGATCAAAATATATCAATAGATCAATAAGATCAATAGGGACATGGAAGTAGGAGGGTGGCTGGATGTAGTTTGATTTACTGATTACTGATTTCTGATTTACTGATTACTGCTTTACTGATTTACTGATTTACTTGATTTACTGATTTACTGCTTAGGGGATGTAAACATAACAGTTT
>JABUQX010013223.1:0-15223 GCA_015478945.1 Trachelipus rathkii | reverse complement strand
AATAATTTGGACTCCTATTAATTTAGGCAGTGTTTGATGTATCTTCTTTGAAAAACTCTAAAATACTTACCTTCTGGTGTAGCAATAAAGCCGTAGTCGCTTAGATATATCGTTTTAGTGTTATAACAAAAAGAAATCTAAATTGAAAAGAATAGCATTCATACGGAAATCACTTTAAGAATAACTTTGGACTCCTATGTAATTTAGCAGTATGAGTATCTTCTGTAAGACACCTAAATACTTACATTCGGGTAGCAATTAGCAAGTCGAGCTTACTAATCTTTAAGTGTTATGACAAAGAAATCTAAAGGTTTGAAAAAATTAGCATTCATTACTAAATCACTTCATGTAATAATTTTACTCCTAGTAATTAGGCAGGTGTTTGAGTATCTTTCTTGAATAAAACTCTAACAATAACTTACATTTCTGTGTAGCCATAAAGCAGTAGCGACGTATGTATATCGTTTTCAAGTGTATATAACCAAAGTAATCTAATTTGAAATAATTAGCATTCATACATAAATCACGATCATGTAATAATTTGACTCCTAGTAATTTAGGCATGGTTTAGGTATCTTCCTCTGCAAGAACTCAAAACTACTTACATTCTGGTCTGTAGAATAAAGCGTAGTCGAGCCTTAGGCATAAATTTTAAGTTTATAACAAATAGAAATCTAAAGTGAAAAAATTAGCATTCATACAAAATCACTTTCATGTAATTAATTTGGACCCTAGATACATTTAGGCAGGTATTTGCAGGATCTTCTTTTGAAGAAACAACAAATACTACTTCTGATGTACTAATAAAGCGATCGAGCTTAGTATATCGTATTTAAGCTTGTCTATAACAAAGAATCTAAAGTTGAAAAAATTACATTCATTACTAATCACTTTTCAAGTAATAATTTGTGACTCCTAGTAATTTAGCAGGTGTTGATGTATCTTCTTTGAAAACTTTAAAATACTTACATTGCTCTTGTAGCAAAAAACTAGTAGAGCTTAGGTATACTTTCAAGTTTATAACAAAGAATCAAAGGTTGACAAAATATAGCAATTCATTTCTAAATCGCTTCCATCTAATAATTTGGATCCTAGCTAAATTTACGCAGGAGTTTATTATCTTCTTTAAAACTCCAAAATACTACATTCTGCTGTAGCAATAAAGCCCGTAGTTAGCCTAAAGCGTATATCGTTATAGTTTATAACAAATAATCTAAGCTGAAAAAAATTAGCATTTCATACTAAATCACTTTCATGTTAAAATTTGAACCTTCTATCGTATTAGCAGGTGTTACTTTGATGTATCTTTTTTAAGAACTCTAAAATACTTACATTCTGGGTAGCAATAAAGCGTAGTCGAGCTTAGTATATCGTTTTAAGTTTATAACAAAGAATCTAATGCTTGAAAAAATTAAGCATTCTACTTAAACACTTTCATGTATTATATTGGACTCCTAGTAATTTAGCAGTTGTTTGAGATCAAACTTTGAAAAACTCCAAAATACTACATTCTGTTCAGCAATATAAAGCGTAGTCAAGCTTTAGGTATATCGTTTTAATTTTTATAACAAAGAAATAATCTAAAATTAAAAAAATTAGCATTCATAATAAATCAACTTCATATTAATAATGTGCGCACTCTGGATATTAGCAGCGTGTCTTAGGTATCTTCTTTGAACTCTAACTAATACTTACATATCTGTTGTATGGCAATAAAGCGTAGTCGAGCCTAGGTATATCGTATATCGTTTATAACAAAGAAATCTAAAGTTGATAAAATTAGCATTCATACTAAATCACTTTCATGTAATCAGTTGGACTGCCTAAGGTAATTTAGCAGTGTTGAGTATTTCTTCTTTGAAGAACCTAAAAATACTTACATTCTGAGTGTAGCATAAGCGTAGCTTCGAGTCTACATATATCGTTTTTAGTTTATAACAACAAGAAAATCTAGAAATTGAAAGTAATAAAGCATTACCATACTAAATCACTTTTATGAAATAATTTGGACTCCCTAGGTAATTTAGCAGGTGTTTGAGGTATCTTCTTTGAAGAACACTAAAAAACTTACATTTTCGTGTAGCAATAAAGCGTAGCGAGCTTAGGTATATCTTTTAAGTGTTATAAAACAAAAATCTAAAGTTGAAAAATTAGCATTCTTACTAAATCACTTTCATGTCATAATTTGGACTCCTAGTAATTTAGCAGGGTTTATGTATCTTCTGGAAGAACTCTAAAATACTACTTCTAGGAATGTAGCAATAAATCGTAGTCGTGTTATGGTATATCTTTTTAAGTGTATACAAAGAAATCTTAAAATTGAAAAGAATTCAGCTCAATACTAAATCACTTTTAAGTAAATAATGGACTCCTAGTATTTAGGCAGGTGATTGAGTATTCTTGAAGAACACTAAAAATTCTACTTCTGTGTTAGCAAATAAACGTAGCGAGCTTAGTATATCTTTGGATGTATGGACAAAGAAAATCTAAGTTGAAAAAATTACATTCATACTAAACACTTTTCGTATAATTTTTATCCTATAATTTAGGCAGAGTGTTGAGCGTATTCTATCTTTGAAAAACTCTAAAATACTTACATTCTCGGGTAGCAATAAAGCGTATCGAGCTTAGGTATATCTTTTTAAGTGTTATAACAAAGACAACTAATGTTTAAAAAATAGCATGCATACTACATCACATCATTAAATAAATTTGATCCTAGAAATTTAGCAGGTGTTTGAGGGTATCTTCTTGAAGAACTCTAAAAATACTTACATTTGGTGTAGCAATAAGCGTAGTCGGCTTAGTGCTATAAACGTTCTTAAGTGTTATAACAAAGCAATCTAAAGTTGAAAAAATTGCATTTCCATACTAAACTCACTTTCAAGTAATAATTGGACTCCATGTATTAGCAGGTATTTGAGGATCTTCTTCCAAGAAGAAACTCAAAAAATCCTAACATTCTGGTCTGTTAGCCAATAAAGGTAGTCGAGCTTAGGTATATCGTGTTTTAAGTGTTATAACAAAGAAATCTAAAATTGAAAAAGTATAGCATTCATACTAAATCCTTTCAGTAATATTTGGACTCCTAGGTAATTTTAGGCAGTTGAAAGTATCTTCTTTGCAATAACTTTAAATACTTACATTCTGCTTAGCAATAAAGCGTCAGTAGGCTAGTATACGTTTAAGTTTATACAAAGAAACTAAAGGTGAAAAAATTAGCATTCATAAAAAATCGCTTCCATTAATAATGGACTCCAGCTATTAGGCAGGATTTGGAGGTATCTCTTGAAGAAACTCAAATACTTACATTCTGGTTAAGCAATAAAGCGGCGTAGTCGAGTTTATGTATATCGTTTTAAGTGTCATATAACAAAAGAAATCTAAAGCTGAAAAAATTAGCATTCATACTAAATCTACTTTCATGAAAATTTAACTTCTTAGTAATTTAGGCACTGTAGTATCTTCTTGAAGAACTCTAATAATATCCTTACATTCTGGTCATTAACATAAAGAGTAGTCGACTTAGGTATATGTTTTAAGTGTTATAAAGAAATCTAAAGTTGAAAAAATTAGCATTAATACTAAAATAATTTCATGTAATAAATTTTGGACTCCAGGAATTTAGCAGTGTTTGAATCGGTATCAACTTTTGATAACTCCAAAACATACCTTACTTGTCTGGATTGTAGCAATAAAGCGTAATAGTCCGACTTTAGTATTATCGTTTAAGGTTTATAACAAGAAATCTAAAAGATTAAAAATTAGCATTCATAATAAATCAATTTCATGTAATAAATTTGACTTCCTAGTATATTTAGGCAGCTGTTTAAGGTATTTCTTTGAGAACTCTAACATACTTACATTCTGGTGTAGCCATAAAGCGTAATCGAGCTTAGGTATATCGTATTTAAGTGTTTAAACAAAGAATCTAAGTTGAAAAAATTGCATTCTACTAAAAAATCACTTTCATTAATAATTTGACTCCTAGTAATTTAGGCAGGTGTTTGCAGTTATTTCTTGAAGAACTCTAAATACTTACATTTTGTTGTAGCAATAAAGCGTAGTCAGGCTTATTTATATTGTTACATTATATAACAAAGAATCTAAGTTGAAAAATTAAGCATTCATACTACAAAATCACTATTCAGTAATAATGTGACTCCTATAATTATAGCAAGTGTTGAGTATCTTCACTTGAATAACTCTAAAATAACTTACTCTCTGTGTAGCCAATAAGCGTAGTCGAGCTTAGTATATCCTTTTAAGTGTTTAATTAAACAAAGAAATCCTAAAGATATGAAAAAAATTAGCATTCATAGTAATCACTTTCATGTCAATATTTTGGCACTCCTAGGTAACTTATAGGCATGATTTGAGTTCTATCTTTAAGAACTCAATAATACTTACATTCTGGTTGTAGCAATAAGCGTAGTCGAGCTTAGCGATAATCGTTTATGTCTTATAACAAAGGAAATCTAAAAGTTGAAAGAATTACATTCATACTAAATCACTTTTAAGTAATAATTTGGACTACCTAGTATTAGCATGATGAGAATATCTAACTTGAAAACACTAAATACTTACATTCTGGTGTAGCAAATAAGCTAGTCGAGCTTAGGTAATCTTTTTAAGTGTTATAAAAATGAAATCTAAAGTTGAAAAAAAAATTAGCATTCATACTAAATCACCTTTAAGTAATAATCTTGTATCTCCTTAGTAATTTGGCAGTTTTGAGTTCTTCTTTGAAAACCTTCTAAAATACTTACATTCTGTGTAGCAATAAAGCGTAGTTTCACTTATGTATAACGTTTTAAGTGTCTTAACAAAAAATCTAATGTTGAAAAAAATTAGCATTCATACTAAATCACGATCATGTAATAATTTGGCTTCCTAGGTAATTTAGGCAGGTGTTTGAGTATCTTCTTTGAAGAACTCTAAATACTTACATTCTGTGAGCAATAAGCTAATAGTCGAGCTTAGTATAACTATTTTAAGACATTTATAAACCAAAAGAAATCTAAAGTATGAAAAAATTAGCATGTCATACTAAAATTCATTCAGTAATAATTTGGTCTCCTAGGAAATTTAGGCAGGTGTTTATGTATCTTCTTTGAAAAACTCAAAAATACTTACATTCTGCTGTAGCAATAAAGCGTAGTCAGGCTTATATATCGTTTAATTGTTATAACAAAGAAATCCTAAGTTGAAAAAATTAAGCATTCATACTAATCACTTTCAAGTAATAATTGGACTCCTACCGGTAACTTTTAGCAAGGTGTTTAGTATGCTTCTATGAATAACTTTAAAATACTTACATTCTGGTTGAGCAATAAAGCGTAGTCGAGTTAGTATATCGTTTTAAGGCTCTATAACAAAGAAATCTAAGTTGAAAAAAATAGCATTCATACTAAATCGCTTCATGAATAATTTGGACTCCTAGCTAATTTAGCAGCGAGTTTTAGGATCTTCTTTTGAAGAAACTCCAAAATATTTACATCTGGTGTAGCTAATAAAGCGTAGTTGCTAACGTATATCGTTTTAAGTGTCTAATAACACAAGAAAAATCTAAAGTTGAAAAATCTAGCATTCATAATCTAAATCCACTTTCATGTAAATTTGAACTTCTAGGTTATTTAGCAGGTGTTTAGATATCTTTCTTTGAAAACTCTAAAATACTTATTCTGGTGTAGCAATAAAGACGTAGTCAAGCTTAGGTATATCGTTTAAGTTTCATAACAAAAAAATCTAAAGTGAAAAAAACATTAGCATCATACTAAATCACTTTCATGTAATAATTTTGGACACCTAGGTAATTTGCATTATTTGAGGTATTTCTTTCAAGAAACTCAAAAATATTACCATTCGGATGTAGCAATAACTAGTCAGCTTAGGGTATATCGTTTTAAGTTCTATAACAAAGAAATCTAAATTTGAAAACTAATTAGCCATTCATACTAATCACTTCAAGTAATTAATTTGGACTCCTACGATAATAGGCAGGTGTTTGATATCTTCTTTGGAATAACTTTAAAATACTTACATTCTGTATGTACAATTAAATCCTAGTAGAGGCTTAGGATATCGTTTAGTTATAACAGATGAAACTCTAAGTTAAAAATTACATCATTGCACCATCGCGACATGTAACAATTGGAGATCCTATAATTTAGGCAGGGAGTTGAAGGTATCTTCTTGAAGAACTCTAAAATACTTACATTCTGTTATAGCAATAAAGCGTAGTTTGGTAAGTATATGTCTTTAAGTTATATAACAAAGAAATCTAAACTGAAAAAATTAGCATTCATACTAATCACTTCAGTTATAATTGAACTTCATTCATACTAAAGGCAGGTGTTTATGTATCTTCTTTTAAGAACTTCTAAATACTACATTCTGCTGTGCAATAAAAGATAGTTCACTTATGTATATCGTTTAATTATAACAAAGAATCTAAAGTTAAAAAATTAGCATATCAACTAAAATCACTTTATGTAAAATTTGGACTCTATGTAATTTAGGCAGTGTTTGACCGTATCAACTCTTGAAGAACTCTTAAAATACTACTCTGATTAAAAATAAGGCTTAGTCGAGCTTAGGTTTCGTTTTAAGTGTATAACAAAGAAATCAAAGGTTGAAAAAATTAGCATTTCATACTAATCACTTTCATGTAATAATTTGGACTCCTATGTAATTTAGAGGTGTTTGATTTATCTCTTTTGCACAAGACCTCTAAAAATACTTACATTCTGGGATGAGCATAAAGCGTAGCGACTATAGTATATCGAAATAAGTGTTATCACAAGGAATCTAAGTTGAAAAATTAGCACATTCATACTAAAACACTTTCATGTAATAATTTGGACTCCTAGGTAATTTACGCAGGTGTTTAACGTCATCTTCATGAAGAACTCTAATACTTACTCTATGGTTGCAGCAATAAATCGTAGATCGAAGCTTAGGTATTCGTTTTGTTTAAACAAAGAAATTAAAGTGAAAAAATTTAGCATTCATTAGTAAATCACTTTTCATGTAATAATTGGACTCCTAGGTAATTAGGTGTTTGAGGTATCTTTCTTGAAGAACTCTAAAATACCTTCATTCTGGTGTAGCAAGAAAGCGTTAGCGCAGCGTAATGAATCTTTAGTGTTTATAACAAAAAAAAAATAAACTAAAAAAAAGATAAGCATTTCCATACTAAATCACTTTTTAAGTCAATAATTTTGGACTCCTAGTAATTAGCAGGTATTGAGTATTTCAGGAGAAGACCATTTATATGCTTACATTCTGGTGTAGCATAAAGCGTAGTCGAGCTTAGGTATATCGTTTTAAGTGTTATGACAAAAGAAATCTAAAGTTAAAAAAAATTAGCATCATACTAAATCACTTTCATGTAATAATTTGGACTCCTAGGTAATTTAGGCAGGTGTTTGAGGTATCTTCTTTGAAGAACTCTAAAATACTTACATTCTGGTGTAGCAATAAAGCGTAGTCGAGCTTAGGTATATCGTTTTAAGTGTTATAACAAAGAAATCTAAAGTTGAAAAAATTAGCATTCATACTAAATCACTTTCATGTAATAATTTGGACTCCTAGGTAATTTAGGCAGCTTGTTGAGGTATCTTCTTTGAAGAACTCTAAAATACTTACATTCTGGTGTAGCAATAAAGCGTAGTCGAGCTTAGGTATATCGTTTTAAGTGTTATAACAAAGAAATCTAAAGTTGAAAAAATTAGCATTCATACTAAAGGCAGGTGTTGAGGTATCTTCTTTGAAGAACTCTAAAATACTTACATTCTGGTGTAGCAATAAAGCGTAGTTAGTACGTTTAAGTTATTAACAAAAAATCTAAAGTTTAAAAATAGCATCATTACTAATCACTTTCATTAATAATTGACTTAGTAACTTAGGCAGTGTTAGTATCTTCTTTGAAGACTCAAAATTTACATTCTATTGAGCATAAACGTGTCGAGCTTAGTAATTTTTAAGTGCTATAACAAAAAATCTAAAGTTAAAATTCATTCATACTAAATCACTTTCATGTAATAATCTGGACTCCTAGTAAGGCAGGTGTTTGAGTATCTTCTTTGAAGAATAAAATACTTACATCTGGTGTAGCAATAAAGCGTAGTCATGCTTATATCGTTTTAAGTTTATAACAAAGAAATCTAAAGTGAAAAATGCATTCATCCTAATCACTTTCATGTAAAAATTTGAACTCCTTGGTATTAGCAGTGTTTGAGGATCTCCTTGAAGAACTCTAAAATACTTACATTTGTTAGCAATAAAGCGTAGTCGAGCTTAGGTAATCGTTTTTAAGTTATAACAAAGAAATCTAAAGTAAAAATTAGCATTCATACTAAATCACTTTATTAATAATTTGACTTCCTAGTTAATTAGGGCAGTAGTGTAGGTATCTCTTTGAAAAAACTCTAATATATACTACTTCTGGTGTGCAATAAAGCGTAAGTCGAGCTTAGTATATCGTTTTAAGTGTAATAAACAAGAATTCTAAAGTTGAAAAAAATTGCATTCATCCTAAATCACTTTCATTAATAATTGGACTCCTAGGTAATTTAGGCAGTTTTTGGTATCTTCTTTGACGAACTCTAAAAATACTTAACTCTGTGTAGCAATTAAGCGTAGCGAGCTTATGTAATCGTTAAGTGTATAACAAAGAAATCTAATTGAAAACTAACATTCATATAAATCAATTTCATGTAATAAATTGGACTCCTAGTAATTAAGGCAGGTGTTTAGGTATCTTCTTTAAAGAACTCTAAAAATATTACATTGGTAGCAATAAACGTGCGAGCTTAGTATATGTTTAATGTTAAACATAAATCTAAAGTTGAAAAATTAGCTTTTATACTAAATCACTTTCTCATAATTTGGGCTCCTAGATAATTTAGCAGGTGTTTGAGGTATCTTCTTTGAAGAACTCTTAAATACTCATTTTGTGTAGCAATAAAGCGTATCGAGCTTAGGTATATTTAAGTGTTATAACAAGAAATCTAAAGTTGAAAAAATTAGCATTCATATTAATCACTTTCATGTAATAATTGACTCCTAGGTAATTAAGCAGGTGTTTGAGTATCTTCTTTGAATCTATAAAACTTACATTCTGGTGTAAGCTCTAAAGCTATCGACTCTAATAAATCTAAAGTGTCTATAAACAAAAAATCTAAAGTTGAAAAAATCATTCATACTAAATCACTTCATGTAATAATTTGACAAATATAATTAGTGCAGGATGATTTGAGGTACTTTTTATATAAGAAATACAACATCTAATAATTACTACACTGATGTAGCAATAAAGCGCTAGTCGAGCAAGTATAATACGTTAAATGTACTATAACTAAAGAAATCTAAAGTTTAAAAAATAGCTTCATAATATATCACTTTCATTGATTAATAATTGACTCCTAGTTAATAAGCAGGTGTTTGAGTACCTTCTTAAAGAACTCTAAAAATACTACAATCTTGATTGTAAGCAATATACGTAGTCAGCTTATATATCGTTTAAGTGCATAACAAAGAAATCTAAGTTTGAAAAAATTAGCATATACTAAATCACTTACATGTAATAATTTGGATCCTAGGTAATTTAGCAGGTGTTTAAGTATCTTCTTTGAAAACTCTTAAAATATTTACTTGTGTAGCAATAACTGTCGAGCTTAGTATATCGTTTTAAGGTTATAAAAAGAAATCTAAAGTTTAAAAACATTAGCATTCAACTAAATCACCTTTCATGTAATATGGTACTCAAGTAATTTAGGAAGGTGTTAGTATCTCTTTGAAAACTCTAAAATACTTACATTCTGAGGTAGCAATAAAGCGTAGTCGATCTTCTTTTCAGGTATATCGTTTTAATTTTTATAACAAAGAAATCTAAAGTTGAAAAAATTGCATCATTCCCTAAATCACTATTCCAGTATAATAAATTTGGAAATCTTAGAAAATTTAGGCAGGATGTTGAAGGTTCTTTTTAGAAGAACTCTAAAATACTTACATTTCTTTGAAAAACTCTAAAATGTAGTTGTAACTTATGGTATTTCTTTTAAGTTTATAACAAAGAAATCTAAAGTTGAAAAATAGCTTTTCATACTCAATCATCTTCATGTAAAATTGACTCCTATTAATTACAGTTGTTTAGGATCTTCTTGAAGATACTACTTAAAATACTTACATTCTTGAAGCCCAAAAAACGTAGTCTCAGACTTAGGTAATCGTTTTAAAGTTTATAACAAAGAATATCTAAAAGTTGAAAAAATTAGCATTCTACTAAATCACTATCATAATAAATAATTTGACTCCTAAGTAATTTATACAGTGTTGAGGTATCTTCTGTGTAAAACTCTAAAATACTACATTCTTGGAGGTGTTACATAAAGCGTATCGATGCTTATGTAATATCGTTTTTTAAAGTTTATAACAAATAAAATCATAAGTGAAAAAAATTAGTCAATTCATACTAAATCACTTCATGTATATTTGATATCTAGGTATTTAGCAGGATGTGTTTAAGGTATCTTAATGAGGACACTAAAATACACATTCTGTATTGTAGCAATAAAGCTAGTGACTTAGATCATATCGTTTTATTATTTATGACAAAGAAATTCATAAAGTGTAAAAAATTAGCATTCATACAAATCACTTTCATGTAATAATTTGGAATCCTTGTAATTTAGCAGTATATATATATATACGTTGAGTAACTCTGAAGAACTCTAAATACTTACATTCTGTGTAGCAATAAATGCATAGTCAGCTTAGGTATATCGTTTAAGTGTTATAACAATAGAAATCTAATGAGTTGAAAAAACTTACTTCATACTAAATCACTTCATTGTAATAATTTGGACTCTTTAATAAGCTATGTGAGGTATCTTCTTGAAGAACTCTAAAATACTTTACATTCTGTGTAGCAATATAGCGTAGTCAAGCTTACTATTCGTTTATAAGTCGTTATAACAAAGAAATCTAAAGTTGAAAAAAATTACATCATACTTAAATCACTATTCTTAATAATTTGACTTCATAGTATATTATTAGCAGGTGTTAGGTTCTACTTTTGAAGAACGCTCAAAATACTTACATTCTGTTACAATAAAGCGTTGTCGAGCTTAGGTATAAATTCTTTAAAGTTTATAACAAAGATAAATTCTAAGTGAAAAAAACTTAGCATATACTTAAATTCACACTTTCATGAATAATTATTGAATTCTCTAGTAATTTGGCATGTGTTGAGATCTTTCTTTGAAGAATCTCAAAAAGTATTACATTAATGTGTACAATAAAGCGTAGTCGAGCTTAGTAATATCGTTTTAAGTGTTATAACAAAGAAATCTAAAGTTGAAAAAATTAGCATTCAACTAAATCACTTTCATGTAATATTTGAACTCTAAGTTAATTTAGGCAAGTGTTTTAGTATCTCCTTTGAAAAACTAAAATACTTACATTCTGTTACAATAAAAGCGAGTTATCAAATATAGATACTATCGTTTTAAGTTTATACAAGAAATCTAAAGTCTTGAAAAAATAGTCATTCATACAAATCACTTTCATGAAAAAATTTGGAATCCTTAGTTAATTAGGCATTTGTAAGCTAATCTGAAGAACTTCAAAAGACTTACATTCTGTTGTAGCAAAAAGCTAGTCGAGCTTAGGTATATCGTTTAAAGTTTTATAACAAAAAATTTAAAAGTTGAAAAAAAATTAGCATTCATAATATATCACTTTCATGAATAATTGACTCCTGTTTAACAAGCAGTTTGAGTATCTCCTTTGAAAACTCTAAAATACTTACAATCTGATGTACAAATATAGCGAGTCAATGCTTAGGTAGACGTTTAATTTAAAACAAAGAATCTAAATTGAAAAAATTAGCATTCATACTAATCACTTTCATGTAATAATTGACTCCTAGGTAATTAGGCAGGTGTTCAAGGTATCTTCTTTGAAGAACTCTTAAAATATTACATTCTATTGGAGCAATAAACCGGGTCGAGCTAGGTATATCTTTTTAAAGCTCTATAACAAAGAAACTAAGTATTAAAAAATTAGCATTCATACTAAATCCTTCATGTAATAATTTGACTCCTAGTAATATTAGGCATGTTTGAGTATCTCTCTTTGTAGAACTCTAATAATACTTACATTTGGTGTGAATAAAGCGTAGCGATCTTAGGGTATTATCGTTTTAAGTGGTTATAACAAAGAAATCTAATTTGAAATTAGCATTCATCCTAAATCACTTCATGTCAATAATGTTGATCCTTGGAAATTAGCAGTGTTTGAGTATCTTCTTGAAAAACTCAAAATACTTACATCTGTGTAGCAATAAAGCTTAGTCGAGCTTAGGTACATCGTTAATAAGTTATAACAAAGAAATCAAAGTTGAAAAAATTAGCATTCATCTAAACACTTTCATTAAATTGACTCCCTAGATATTAGGGCAGGTGTTTGAGGTATCTTCTTGAAGAACTCTAATACTACATCTGGTGTATCAATAATAGCTAGTCGAAGCTAGTATATTCTCAAGTTATAACAAAGAATTCTAAAGTGAAAAAATTATCTTGCTTCATCTAAATTCATCTTCATTGTAATAATTTAGGAACTCCTAGTAATTTAGGCAGGTGTTGAGGTATCTCATTGAAGAACTCTAAAAATACTTACATTCTGTGTAGCATATAAGCGTAGTCAGCTTAGATATAATCTTTAAGTGTTAAACTAAGAAATCTAAGTTGAAAAACCAACATTCATACTAAATCAATTTCATTTAATAATTTGGACCTAGGTAATTTAGGCAGTGTTTGAGGTATCTTCTTAGAAAACTCTAAAATATTACATTCTGGTGTAGCAATAACTCAAGCTTATTGAATCGTTTTAAGTCTTTAACATGAAACTAAACGATTGAAAAAATTAGCATTTATAACTAAATCATTTCATGCAATAATTGACTCTAAAGTAATTAGCAGGTTTAGACGTTATTTCTTCGTTTGAACTCTAAATACTTAACTTTGTGGTGTAGCAATTTAAAGTCGTAGTCGATTAGTAATCGTACTATGGTTATAAAAGAATCTAAATTAAAAAAATTTAGCATTCACTAAATCTCACTTCATGTAATAATTTTGATCCTATGTTAACTTAGGCATTTTATGGTATCCTCTTGAAGAATCTAAAATACTTACATTCTGTGTGTAGCAATAAAGCGATAGTCGAAGCTTTATATATATCTTTTATAAGATGTATAAAACAAAGCAATATCTAATAAGTGAAAAAAATTACTATTCATATCTAAAATCACTTCATGTAAATATTGGACAAATATATTAATTTTATTAGCAGGTGTTTTGAGATTCTTTGTAAGATCTCTTAAATATCTTACATTTCTGGGTTCCAATAAAAGCTGTATCTACAGCATACGTTATATCGTATTTTAAAGTGTTATACAAAGAATCTAAAGTTTAAAAAATTACCATTCATATATAACTTTCATGTAATAATTTGACTCCTAGTTAATTTAGCAAGTGTTTGAGGTACCTTCTTTGAAGAACTCCTAAAATACTTTACAAATCTTGTGTAGGCATAAGCTAGTCATTAAGCTTGTTATATCTTTAAGTTGCGATATAACAAAGAAATCTAAAGTTTAAAAAATTAGCATTCATACAAAAATCACTTTCATGTAATTAATTGGACTCCTAGTAAATTAGCAGGTGTTAAGTATCTCTTGAAAACATCTAAAATATTTCTTCTATGTACATAAGCTGGTCGAGCTTAGGTATATCGTTTTAATTGTAACAAAGGAATCTAAAGTTAAAAAATTACATTCATACTAAATCACTTTCATGTAATAATTTGACCTAGTAATTTAGGCATTTTGAGGTATCTTTTTGGAAGAACTCTAAAATACTACATTCTGCTGTAGCAATAAAGCGTAGCCAAGCTTATTCATTTTAAGTGTTATAACAAAGAATACTAAAGTTGAAAAAATTGCATTCATCCTAAACACTTTCATAATAATTTGATATCTGGAAATTTAGAGAGTTGAGATTCTCCCTTTGAAGAACCTCTAAAATACTACATTCATGGGTTGTAGCAATCTCAAAGGCCTGACTAGTACATCTCTATTTATTTATAACAAAATCTGATATCCTAAAGTTGAAAATAACTTACCTCATACTAAATTACTTTCATTAATAATTTGGACTCCTATTAATTGCAGTGTTTATTCTTCTTTGAAGAACTCTAAATACTTACATTCTGGTTAGCATAAATGTCTATCGATCTAGTATATCCGTTTAAGTGTTAAAACAAGAATCTAAGTTGAAAATTTAGCTCATACTAAATCACTTCATATAATAATTTTACTCTATTAATTTAGCAGGTTAGTATCTCTATATTGAAAACTAAGATTACTTACATTTGTTTGTACAATAAGCAGTCAGCATATATCGTTTAATGTTATAACAAAGGAAATATCTAAAAGTTAAAAAATTAGCATTCTACTAAATCCACTTCTAATACTTAATGACTTCTATTAATTAGCATGTTTTGTATCTTCTTGAGGAACACTTAAAATACTTTACATTCTTCGTTGTACATAAAGGCGTAGTCGCAACTAATATATCGTTAAGTTTAATAGTCAAAGAAAATCTAAAATTGAAAAAATTAGCTTTATACTAAATCACTCATCTTCTAATTTGAATCCTTTTTCACATTTAGCAGGTAATTTAGTAGTTATTCTTCTTTGAAGAACTCGCTAAGTATACTTAATTCTGGTACATAAAAGCGTAGTCGCTAGGTATATCGTTTTAAGTTTATAACAAAGAAATCTAAACGTTGAATAAAATTAGTCATACTAAATCAACTTTATGAATATTGATCCATTAATTATAGCAGTGTTAGTATCTTCTATGAAGAATATCTAAATACTTACATTCGTTAGCAATATAGCTAGTCAAGTTAGGTATATCGTTTAGTGTTATAACAAAAATCTAAAGTTAAAAAAATAGCAATCATACTAAATCACTTCTGTATTAATTTTGACTCCTAGGTAATTTAGGCATGGGTTTGAGGTATCTCCACTCTAAAATACTAACATTCTATTGTAGCAATAAAGCGTCTCTGAGCCTTAGAGTATATCGTTTCATTGCAATAACAAAAAATCAATTGAAATAAATTAGCATTCAACTAATCACTTTCATTATAATTT
>JABUQX010013222.1:5000-7500 GCA_015478945.1 Trachelipus rathkii | reverse complement strand
AACAAAAAATAAAGAGGAATCTCAACGAAAGGGTAAACTTTTGTATTGTTTGTTTTAGGATTTTTAAATCCTCATCTAACTTATATAGTGGCCTTCAGACGGGACTATCTAAAACTACAAGCAAAAAGGGCCCCTATAAATTGGTAGCTCCGGATGTAAAAGATCCAGCGGTTCTGTTTACCCATCAGCATTTTACCAGTGACTGCTTATCACGATGCCGGAAGACGAGGATTGGATACCTACATTCTCTCTTACCGACTCCTTCATCTTCAACAAGAAAAGTTCGTCTCCAAAAGAAAACAAAAAAATGAAGAAAAAAGAAAAAAAAATAATAAAAAATCCAAATCAAGAAAATCTCAAGAAAGATGACTAAAACGAACCACAAGCAAACATTATCGATACGGACTTCTTTCATCATTTTCAATTAATTTTGGATTATGGTCTGAAATTCATTTTGGATTCCACTACGAACCTTCAGGCTCCTCTTCGAATTCTAAATGGTTCAGTGCCATCTCCCATTTTTAATACCTTTCCTTTTCATCCTGTACTTACGGAAGAAAAATTAACAATCGCAAAAACCGAATACTCTTTTCAAAGCTGGTATCATTCGACTTTCTAAATCAATCCTGTTCTTTTCATCTTCATTTCGTTCCTAAAAAGCTCCAGGTTGATTGACGCACATTTGGTGATTGTAGAACATTAAATTCTATACCAAACCAGAATCGCAACAAGTTCTTTTTCAAGATCTCCATAAGTATGTCTCATCCAAGTGTCAAAGCTTCTCTTCAAAATGAAGACGTGCTATTTTGGCTCATATGGATCAAGATATTCACGTATGGACTTAATCTTATCACCAATGTCAAAATTCCACGATTCATCGTCAAGTGACATTCTCCAAGCAAACGTATGTGCGATATATTTAATATAAATAATTATGTATGCCATTTTGCATTTTGTATTGTTATGCATTCAAATATTTGTATGTCTGCTTAAATCTAACAGATATAATCAGATATGCTTGTATTTGAATGTACCTTTCATTTTATGTATAACATTCTTGTATTTTTATGTATTCATTTGTATGTGTGCTTATGTCTACGACATTATCAGATATGCTTATATTTGAATGTCATTTTCATTATATATTTCTTTTTATTATCTTTACACATTGAAATGTTTTATATGTTTTTGCGCATTGTTAAATGCCCACAAAAAAAAATATTCATACAATTTTGAATGATATATTTCTTTTATATTATGTATTTATATACTATACTACTCCGTTCTTGGCATGGGAAGTAATATATCACCCTCAATTATAACTATTTGTAAAAGTTAAAAATTTGTATTTGTGTTCGTACTTATGCCAAGATTTGCGTTAGCAAAATTTTGACATAAGTACGAAGAGAATTGTATATAAAGGCGCACCGATGCCTTGTTGAGTATTCTCTTCTCTACTCTGATCTCTCACTCAGACTCACTTCTCACTTGCTTACTCCTAAGAAGTCCAGAACTTCAAATTACAAGAAAACTCAACTCTCGGCAAGTGAGGTTAAACTCCAGGATAAGCACAAGACTGCAGAATCTCGATTGACAAGAAAAATTCAATAAGACGTTTTGAGCAAGTGAGGTAGAACACCGGGCAAAGTCCAAGACTGTTTCCTGAAGTTCTCAAAGAAAAAAACAAAGAGAATCTCAACGAAAGGGTAACTTTTGTTACTTGTATTTGTTTTAGGGTTTTTAAATCCTCATCTAACTTATATAGTGGCCTTCAGACGGAACCATCTAAGTGCCTAGTGCCTTCTGATAACCCATCAACATTTCACAAGTGACTGCTTATCACGATGCCGGACAACGAGGAATTGGATACTTACACTCTCTCTTACTGACTCCTTCATCCTCAACAAGAAAAGTTCGTCTCCAAAAGAAAACAACCAAAATGAAGAAAAAAAATAATAAAAAATCCAAATCAGAAAGCTCCAAGAAGATGACTAAAACGAACCACAAACAAACATTATCGATACGGACTTCTTTCATCATTTTCATTTCCTTTTAGTTTGACATTCATTTGAGTTTAGATTTATGAATAAAAAGAAAGAGAAAAGATATAAATAGAAGTAGTAGTAGTAGTAGTAGTAGTAGTAGTAGTAGTAGTAGTAGTAGTAGTAGTAGTAGTAGTAGTAGAAGAAGAAGAAGAAGAAGAAGAAGAAGAAGAAGAAGAAGAAGAAGAAGAAGAAGAAGAAGAAGAAGAAGAAGAAGAAGAAGAAGAAGAAGAAGAATTGAATTAATTTTATCCCGAGATGAAACTTCAAGAAACTGTTTATAAATTATGGATTAGTGGAAAGGGTGTCCCATTATTTTTGGTTTTAGTGGAAGGGGAGGGGAGGGGGAGAGGAAGGGGAGAGGAGGGGAGTGGGAGGGAATTTGGGGAGACGCTGTTGCGATGTAAAAAAATGTCCGTAATGACAACGATAGAAAAGTGATTCAAGATTAAATTAGA
>JABUQX010013221.1:30000-40000 GCA_015478945.1 Trachelipus rathkii | reverse complement strand
TCAGTAAATCAGTTAATCAAACTGCCCTCCAGCCACCCTCCTACCCAACCGTGATCTATTGATCTATTAATCTATTGATCTATTGATCTATTGATCTATTGATCTATTGATTCAAGTCATATTATGGATATCATTTTGTATAAATAGGACAGGAAAATAAGTTCGTTGAATAAAAGTTTTATTTATTTGCAAATTTTATTACACTACTATTTTTGTTAAAATCTTTTTATTTATCTATTTTTAATTTTATTTATTTTAAATATTTTGTTTTAAAGTTTTTTTTTTTTAAATTTTATTAATTTTTAGTTTTATTTATTTAAAAATATATATTTTTAATTTTTTTTTATTTTATTTTTGTTTTGTTTCTTTAAACATTTTGTTTTTACTAAAAAAATTTATTCTTTTTATGTTTATAACATAAAAAAATTTGCATTTTTACATACCCTAAAGCAGTAAATCAGTAAATCAGTAAATCAAACTATCCTCCAGCCACCCTCCCACCCTTCAGTGATCTATTGATCTATTGATTTAAGTCATATTTTGTATAACATAACACAAAAACTTTTATTTTATTTGTTTTGTTTCTTTAAACATTTTGTTTTTTACTAAAAAAATTATTCTTTTTATGTTTATAACATAAAAAAATTTGTATTTTACATACCCTAAAGCAGTAAATCAGTAAATCAGTAAAGCAGTAAATCAGTAAATCAGTAAATCAAACCACCCACTCTATCCGCCCACCCTTCAGTGATCTATTGATCTATTGATTTAAGTCATATTTTGTATAATATAACAAAAACTTTTATTTATTTTGTTTTGTTTCTTTAAACATTTTATTTTTTACTAAAAAATTTATTCTTTTCATGTTTATAACATAAAAAAATTTGTATTTTACATACCCTAAAGCAGTAAATCAGTAAATCAGTAAATCAAGCTATCCTCCAGCCACCCTCCCACCCTTCAGTGATCTATTGTAGGGTTGGAGAGTGCGATGTGGCATAGGTGTTGGAAAAAAATTGTGTGCCTATCATGTCCAGGTGTGTGTCTATGGGTAGAATTTTTGTTTCTTCGTGTAAGTGTTGTTGTGGTGTTGTTGATGTGCACCCTGTTATGATTCTTAGAGCTTTGTTTTGTGTCGTTTGGAGTTTCTTTATGTTATTTTTAGTCAGTAGTAGGTGCTAGATTGGAGAAGCGTAGTATAGAGTCGGGCGAATATATTGTTTGTATATAGTGGTGGATGTTGGTTTATTGTTTGTGATGTCTGTTTCTGCGATGGTTCTTAATATGTTTAGTTTCTTGTTAGCAGATGAAATTATGTTGTCTATGTGTTTTGTGAAAGTGAGATGCGTGTCAAGTGTTTCTATGAGTATTTCAGGAGTTTTGTTAAAGGATATAGCAATGTTGTTTAGGTGGATTAGTGGATGTGTGACACCAAGTTGGCGGTCGGTGGCAATTAATGTAATTAAAGATTTGTTTGATGAGGTGGTAATTTTGTTTTCTGTTAGCCGTGTATGAGGTTGGTTGGTGTAATGTTTTGTCAGGCTTGTGGCTGTGTTTAGGTTTGTATTTAGTAGCTATGGTAATGTCATCTGCGTATGTTGTTATGATTGTGTGATCTGTTTATGGTTGTGGTAGATCGGCCGTAAATAAGTTGAAAAGTGTGGGGAATAGAATTGCGCCTTGTGGTACTACGCTGTTGATGCTTACTGTTCTGGATTTTATATTGTTTGTTTGTATTTGTGCTGTTCGCCCTGATAGAAAGTTGGAAATCCATTTCTTTAGGTTAGTGGTGATGTTAGATTTTATTATTTTGTAGATTAGGTTGTGTTTAGGTACTGCATCGAATGATTTGTAGATGTCGATTGCTATGATTATTGTTTTATGAGTTGGTTTTAAGTTTAGGCCTTTGATTGTGGGTTGTACAATGTTTGTGAGTGCGGTTGTAGTTGAGTGGTTTTGTTTGAAGCCGTGTTGGAATTTGTGTTTGATGATGTGTGAAGTTATTTGGTTTAATATGTTTTTTTTTCAAGTAGTTTGCATAGTGTTGATTATAGAGATGGGGCGAATAATGAAGGTCAGAGGCTTCTTTTTCCTTGGTTTTAATTGGATAATTGAAGTTTTTTCCTGATAGGGGGAATGAGTGTAGACTAACGGAGCTGTGGCGTATTGGTACTAATGTATTAAAAGCTGTTCCCATGTGTTTGAGTGTGTTTGTTTGAGATATTGTCTGGCCAGTTGCCGGTGAGTTTTTAAGGTCTTTGTTATGTTTTCTAGGTCAGTTGTGGTTATTTCTATTGTTTGTCGTGGTTGAGTTTTATTTTCTTGAGGGCTTTGATGTTTTCCTGTTTTGAAGGTGTGTAGGGTTTTGACTCTGTTTGTGAGTGAGTTGAGCAATCATTTGCCTGGTGTTTATTGGTTGTGGGTTTTGCGTGTTTGAGTTTTTGAAGATTCGTGTGTGTGTTTTGTTGTTGGTTGACTTTTTCAGTGTATTTACTGTTTTCCACATTTCTGTATTGTTCGTGTGTTGTTATGTTCTTGTGAGGAAAAGATTTGGAAGTGTTGGAAAGAATGTGTGCCTTGTTAGGTTATTTGAT
Organism: Trachelipus rathkii; assembly: GCA_015478945.1. Lineage (NCBI taxonomy): Eukaryota > Metazoa > Arthropoda > Malacostraca > Isopoda > Trachelipodidae > Trachelipus > Trachelipus rathkii. The sequence continues at coordinate 37,406 of JABUQX010013221.1, read as the reverse complement.
TTGGCGTGTTTAGGGCGTTAAGTATTTGTTGTCGTTCTAGATTGATGTGGTTTTTTTTGTTCTGAGCGAGTTGCTTTGTTTAATTAGTTGTCTATTTCAAGGTGTTAGGGTAGGCGTATTTTTTTTTTATTATTTATCCAAGAGGAAAGGTGAAAAATATCACCTACCAATTATAAAATAAAACCTCTTGTATGATGTTAGTTGGAGAACTTGAAACAGTTCATGTTAACAGATATTAAATAAATGTAATTTACCTTACTTGAAATCATGAATGAAAAAAAAAATGATATACAAAACACTAACACACTACTCTCTTACCCATTCCAACACAAAAATTGAAACGTTGTTGAATATAATTCTAGGAAAGGACTTGAGATGAATTCATATTTAATAATAATAATAATAATAATTAATAATAATAATAATAGATAATATAATAATAATAAATAAATAATAATAATAACATAATAAATAATTAATAACAATAATAAAATAATAATAATAATTAGATAATTAATTAATAATAATAAATTAATAACAATAATAATAATAACAATAATTAAATAATAATAATAATATAATATTTAATAATAATAATAATAATAATAATAATAATAATAATAATAATAATAATAATAATAATAATAATAATAATAATAATAATAATAATAATAATAATAATAATATCCATCCATATAATTTAAGTTCACGAGGCCCTGTTAATGATTATGAAAAAATACTGTACAAAAAAGGATTGCAGAATACAAGATCAGAAATATTATCTGTGTATAGCCATTTTATTAATATTGAAACTGTTTCAAGAAATACTTAGTTCATTTTGTAAGTTGAGACTTTATTATTGAACGTTTGTTACAAGCTTAAGGCTTTTGGTTAAAATATTATTGAATTTTTGACGAATATGTTGATTTTTTTATAATAGTTATTATGCTTATTTCTGTTGCAACAGTGGATTTTGGAAGTTGAACTAGCAACATAGTTGCTCTACTGCGCTTTGCGGATGATGATACGTCATCATATAATTGCTCACAGATTTAATTCAAAACGATAATAGTCTCTAAGGAGAGAGTCATTGTGAGTCCGTTTTTAGAAATGGCAATGGAAAATGCGCAAAAGTACATTGAATTTCGAGGCGATGAGTTGTTTTTCTTTTTTTATATAACGAATTATGTCTGATTGTGTTATATAAACAGGTCTTTTTTAGGAAACGTATTAATAAAGTTAACTAATAGGTTTGGTTAGGTTGTTTTAAATAGAAATATTAGATGTTTCTTTTATATTATATAAATAAAAATGAGTAATGTGCTTAAATTTGAATATGTTTAATAATCATCCTTTCTTTTCAGGCAACCTTATTTAAACTGGTATAACCCTCTTAAAAAAAATAATAAAATGGAGAGAAATTTGATGACTGGTCACATCTTTTTCAGACTATTTCTAAGATCGATGGAGAAAGGCATTTCTTGGCCGATTAACTTAGAGATGTTAATAAACAAGAAATAGTACTAGATATCTGCCAAAATAATTAAAGAAAATTATTTTAATGGTGAAGCGACGTACTTAACATTTATAAATCTCTACACCGCCAGCAACTGTGCGAGTTTCTCGATGGACGAAATATTATTGCTTCTTTATAAACTATTTAAAAAGTCTAAATACTCTTATGAAGTAACGTTAGAAGGTGACAGTCACAGGATAATCAAATTTTTGAAATTTCATGATTTTGCAGAGTTGAAGAGTAGATAGTATGCGAGAATATCCATAGTACATTAATTTATATGTAAAGAAATATAACGATTTACGCAGTTAAACTTAATTTCTACTTGTTTTGAATTAGTATTATATACACTTTCCATTGCTGTAAATCATCTTCTTTTTCTCTGGCTAAAAACACTTGGTTTTAAGCTCCGCGACATTCATCACCGACGAAAATAACAGAGGTGGGGGTTAAGCTTAGTGGGGAGAATGTAGAGATTGACTAGGAACCACTAGTTCCCTAACCTTCTAGATTTATAAAATTTATTCACAAAATTTTCCTTTCTAAAGATAAATATATTTATTTATATAAATAACAGACTACAATTGGCAAATTGAGGGGATTAATCAATAAATCTTTTCTTAATACATGTAAATTTGTGCTAATAATCTTGATTATTACCAAATACACTACAATTACTTTTTGTTTTTTCAGTCAAAGATTAATTACTTATAAAACCATTAATCGTTATAGAATATCAATCATTACCATAAAATAAATATAATTAAATTTCCGTAATGCTATTAAAAATATAACATTAATAGATTAATTTATTGGTCATAAACCGAGTATCTATTAAATATAAAATCAGGATTAATAAAACTTAGACAGTTAGTAGGAATATAATGATATTAATTATTAATAGTATATGTTAATAATATTATGATCTACTTTAAATGAATAATAAATAATGGATTATAAACATGGAAACTAATGAATTCACAAATATCCACAAATCTATAACTAACTAATCATACTTGCAGGCTATTTCAATCCCCTATTTTGAGGTCGTGTCCAGGTCACTTTTTCGTGTACTCTATAAATAAAGAACTCTCACTGACTCAGCTTAATGTTAATGTAAGACTTTCTGCTATAAACTTGCTTAAACATATCTCTTGAGTAAATTAGGAGAATAATAAACCAAATATATTGCTACTTCATCCTTCTCTTTTAAAAGATTCAAGCTTTTTTCATCACTTCCTTTTTATTTTAGTGTCTCCCTCGAATTTCTAAAGGCATTTCACTAATACACATTTTCTCACTACTTCCCTTTTCTTTTCCTTACTACTCTTCTATTCAATCCAGGTATAATACTCTTCAATCTTGCTTTCATATAATATCTTAGAATATTCTCATACATCTCTATTTCATTCCATTTCTCTCTCTCTCATCGTTCACTTCTTATTCATTCCGTCATCTCTCCTTCGTCTCATTCATATCGTCACTCGAATCCGATACTCACCATCTCAGTCACTCACTATCATTCAATATCATCTTATCTATATTATATATATATATATATATATATATCTTCTATACTCATCTATCTCTCTCTACTCTCTATCTATCTCTATCTATTACTATATCTTATCTATCTCTTCTCTTCTTATTCATATCATACCTTACTTATATATATATATTATACTCTTACACTTCATCTCTCTCAATTCATCTATATCTACCATACATATCATCTCTAATCGATATTACTCTTACTATTCATATATCTATCTATATCTTCATATCTCTCTTCTCTACTCCTCTCTTCTCTTCTCTTATTTCTCTCCATCTTCATCTTCACTATCACTTTAAAAATAATCATAACATCTTTCTCTCCAATCCATATACTTCGTCTCTAATGATCTACTCATCTCTCTTTTCTTACATCTCTTCTTCTCTTCACTCATTCAATCTCATCCTCTCTCTCTCTACTCAATCTCTCATCTCATCTCTATCTTCATCTATCTTCTACTATTCTATCTCTCTTCTCTTCTTCATTCTCTTACTCTCTACATATTTCATCTCATCTACTCTCACATCCATATCTATTCATCTACTATCTATATTATTAAATCAATATTCTATCTTTAGTATTATCTACGATACGATCACAATCTCTCCTATTACATATAACTCTATCTTCTCTTATCTCACTCAATCTTATATATATATATCATCTCGTCTTCTCTGCCCTATATCTTATTATAATCATTTTAACGTCGCTATCTCCACTATATTATACACACAACATACAACACACAACATTCAATAATATATCTCTATATATATCTATCTATACTCTATATTATATCTACTCTTATTACTTATCTATTATTCATATCATTACTCTCAATATCTGTATAATATATATATACTATCATCTATATATATATCATATATATGATATATATATTATAATCATACTACATATTAATTATATATATATATATATATATATATCTTATTTATACTTATTAATTATTATAATATTATATATATATATATTTAGTATATATATATTATATATATATATGATATATTATATATATTATAATATATTATATTATATATATATATATTATATATATATATATATATATATATATATATTTATATCATAAAGGTCAGAATTCAGCATGAGTTCTACCAAAGTAGGGGTGGGAACACAAGCCGTTATGAAAATCAAGTGTTGACATGCATCGACACAGACATAGTGAAATTATGCAAGTCATACGAAGAATTAATTATCTATGGATATACCAATAAAGAACACATAATTGCGATTAAGACTAAGTTCAGAGGCCGTCATAGAAAATGAGAATGTGAATCACTCGAGTTCTCCAAAGCAAAAAATGGGGTGAGCGATTACAGAGTCAAAGAAACAGCTTCTACTGTAATAGCGCTAGTAGGTTATAAGACAAATGAATAGTATATGGGATCAAAAGAGTTTGGAAAGTTAATATGACTAAAAACATTACACTCCACCCTCATAAGAAAAGATGTGTGTTGAACAGTCAAAAAATGTAGTGGGTAACCCGGGCAAGGATGAGAATGCACTCGTACAGGGGAAGATAATGGGATGTCTTAAAGAAGACCCGAAGGTTAATTTGAACCCTTAAACACTTAGAAGCATGTTTATTCAAAGACGTCATGTGACCTGTCCAAGAAAGATCACGGAAAACGAGACTTCAACTATATTAAGAACATATTAAAAGAAGAGCTGTTGACTGTATCTGATGAGATTTTTCAGTAAAGAGTAGAGTGGAAGATTACCAAGAGTAGAAACATAAGGACTGTGTTATATATAATATATATATATATTATATACTTATATTAATATATTATCATCAATAGATATAAGGATATAATTATTATATATATATATATAATATATATATATATATATATAAATATATATTGTGTGTGTGTGTGTGTGTGTGTGTGTGTGTGTTGTGTGTGTGGTGTGTGTTTGCGTTAGTGTGTTTGCGTGTGTGCTTAAAATGCCTTTATTGTAACTTACTTTAGCTAAAAAAATAAAATTGAAGCGAAAAACAGTTAAAACAGACGGAGGTGAATTTCTCATTATATTTGCTATTGTAAAGTCAAATGATAATAATCTCCTGCACTAGAATATTAAATCGAAATAATAAACTGTTATTTTCATTACTGAAACTATTTTTTTTAAAAAACTATGAACAAAAACAGATGAAAACTTAATTGCTTAAATATTTCAGTGTACTTTAAATTCAGCTTCATTACTATGCAGCTAAATAACTTTTGAATAGAGAGAATAATTTTGTTCTTTTATGAAAACAATAACCTATTTTTTTCTTTTCAAACACTTCCATTTAAGTGAAGATAAAACTATTAAAACCACATATTAGCAAAAGTAATTGTCCGCCAATTTTAACATGTTAAATATAAAAGGTTCCAGATAATGAACATTAATTCAAAATATGCGTCAATTTCAGGCATATCAAGCTGACTTTAAATCCGAATATGGTTTCCTCCAAATTAAACTTTATTATTTTCATAGTAGCCACTAATTTTATTTTAGAAATTAAAAGGAAGCCACATTTAACATTTTATATCTCAAGTACATAAACGCACACACACACACTCATATACATACCATACAGTATATATATATATATATAGTATTATATACTATATATACTATTATATATTATATAATATTATAATATAGCTATATATATAATATATATATTATATATAATAGTTTATTTATAATATAGTTATTATATCTATAATTTTATTATATATATACTTAAATAATATAATATATTATTATTATTCTATAATGATATATATATATAATATAATATATAGTATAATAGTAATAATTATATAGGATATATACTATATATAATATATATAATAATATAAATATAATATAATTATATTATTTATATATAAAATATAGTAATATACATATATATAATATTATTATAATTGTATATGATATATAATATATATATAGTATATAGATATAATACCCATATTATACGAATATATATTATTAGTGCTTGGCAGCTAATCGCAGTCCGCGACTCACCGCACATTATTAAGATCCGCATCCGGCGAGTCTTCCGCGCGCTTTGCCCTGCCGATGTTGCGCGGATATTTATGTCAAGATTTGAATAAAGTAAAATCTTTATAAGTAAAACTTCATTAAGGTTGAGATCTAACCGCCAACTTTAAAATGAAAGAATGGGACTTCGACTCACTTTGTAATTATGATCATACGATCCTCACAGCATCGAGGTTCATAAGAATTTGAGTCACAGAATTCACCTGAGATTAGGGTGCCAAAAAATCACGCTCTACAGTATTCTATCTCGGAGTGTAATACCCTTAAATCTAAAGCTAACGGAAGCATTTTGAACCATCTTCAAAATGAAAATGATGACGGTTTAAAAAGAATGAAAAGATGTAAAAATATAACAGAGAGAAAATCACTTTTGGATTCTTTAAAAATTAATTACTTCATACTATTGCAACTACTTAGATCCCCGTTATAAAGGCAAGTTTTTTTTGTACCCATATTAAACAAGTTAAATCGTCACTTGTGTTGCAGTGAAGTTGGACAATTGAGGTGAGAAGACAAGGCGACCGACTATGAGAGACCACCACTAGGCATGAACAGTAGGCGTAAAGACGACATTTGACATACAAGAAAGGCCAGTAAGAGCGTTCTGGTCGAAGAACAGAAGGACCGACCCGGAATGATTAGAGTGAGAGATCTAGACCTATAGGGATCTGTCACTGCATATAGATGTCAACGATAGACGGACGCCAAGAAAGATTTGGCACGCGCAACTCTGGTACGTTGGCACACATCGAAGTGCTTCAATAGCAGCAAGACAAATAACGGACACTACGTAAGCTAACGAAAACCCATATATCACTCCCCTTTTTTAAAAAAAATAACTATTCCACTACTATATTTTTATAATTCAATTTTATATTTTGAAATAAAAAGCATATATTGGTATAGAGTTAGATGTTTTGGTTAGAGTGCAGATGAAAGAGGTCGTATTTAGAGAAGTCAAAAGAACAGTTCAACCACTAAGTTTGCATTGAACTTTAAAGCAAAGAGAGAACAATTCCGTCTTATAATTTTCCAACTATCAAATTCTGATCAAATTATATAGAGTTCGTGATTATAAAGATGGCCAATTGGAAAAGAGATTACATAATTCGTTTTTCTTACTACCCACTCAAAATGATTTTTACATTTCGACGTTTTTTTAAAACCATTTAAGAACGATATTCCAAATTTATCTCTCTTTTTACCTACTCTTTTTCAAATTCGTTGAGTATTGACTTT
>JABUQX010013221.1:22500-25000 GCA_015478945.1 Trachelipus rathkii | reverse complement strand
CATGTGTACATTTTATGTTGGTAAGCAGTAAAAAGTTAGATTAAGTATTGTTATGTTAACATTTAATGATAGGTTACGTTAGTTTAAGCAAATAATTTTCATTTATTTTAAGATATTTATGGTTCCTATATGTTAGGGCTGTTATGTTAGGCTAGTTTGCGTTAGGAGCTTTGTTTATGTTATGTTATGATAAGTAGTTAGGTGTTGTTGTGTTAGCAGTAATGTGTAGGTTGAGATCTTTGTTTATGTTATCAGTTGTTGCTTAGGTAAGTTATCTATCTATCTATCAGGATATATTAAAGGTAATTTCAGGATATATTAAAGGTTGGTATATTAGGATAAGTTAGGTATGATTTCATTTGAACTAGAGAGATAGATGGTTAGAGATTTAGTAATCTGCAAAACACACAAGTTGACAACTGATGTAGCCCCAGTCTAGCATCGATAATTCGGATAATTTATTGTTTCAATCTCTAGATAAATAGAAGGTAGGTGAGATGACGAGAGGTCTGAGGAGTTGCTTAGGTCTGCCTTAATTGAATAATTTAAATATTCTGATAGCATAACAATTTCGCGGGAGGTTATCACTGTTAGTGTATGATAAGTTAAACTAGGTATTATTATGTCAACAGTAACTGGTGGGTTAAAGAATTGTTAAGCAAGTTAATTTGACAGATTTTGTTAGGTAAGGGTATGTTAACATAAGCCTTTGTTAAGTATTGATATGTAAACAGTTATATATATACATGATGAGAATGAAACGTGATGCGTCATGTTTCTAAAGTGGTAGAGCTTAAGTGTGATATTTCTAGTTGTGTCGTGTTTTGAAGGGGAGCAGGGTTTAGTATTAATCATTGTTTTGTATAACTTGGATAATGTCTGACTCACCAGCTTTATGTTATGTTAATTTAGAACAGGATAGTTTAAGTTTTGTTAGGTATTGTTTATGTTAGAGCCAGTATGTTAAGAGTAGTTTTAGAAAGGAACTTTGCTTATGTTATGTTAGGTTAGGATATATGTGGTTTTAGCAGTAATTGGTAGGTTAAGATCTATGTTTATGTAATCAGTAGCTAATAATGTTAGGGTTAGTATGTTAATGAAAATCAAAGTCATGTACTTTGAGGTCGTGCTCTAGTGAGTTTGGTGGAGATGGAGGTCGTGAGAGTGTTTGTATGTTTTCGTGTTTTCCTATATTTACACAATAAAATAAGAATTTAGAAAATAAAATTAAACACACAATCAATAAATGGTGATACATATATGACTTTAATCAATTGATCAAATGATTAAGGTGGAGGCGGGCGGTGGTTTGCTTTCATGCTTTACAGCTTTATTGGTTTACTGTTTTATGGTCAATAAATTAAGGTTTTTTACGTTATAAATATAAAGAATTTAAATTAAAAAAAAATTATTATATTTAAAATAAAAAATATATAAAATATTAACTAAAACGAATAAAAAAAAATACACAATAATAAAAAATAAAATAAAATAAATTGGATATAAAAATGGGTTATAAAACCTATGAAATATAACAGTTATAGCAGGAAAATGAGATAGATAGATAGATAGATAGATAGATAGATAGATAGATAGATAGATAGATAGATAGATAGATAGATAGATAGATAGATAGATAGATAGATAGATAGATAGATAGATAGTAGATTAGATAGATAGATAGATAGTAGATAGTAGATAGATAGATAAGATAGATAGATAGAAGATAGATAGATATAGATATAGATATAGATATAGATATAGATATAGATATAGATATAGATATAGATATAGATATAGATATAGATATAGATATAGATATAGATATAGATATAGATATAGTATAGATATATGAGATATTATAGATATATAGATTATAGATATAGATATAGATATAGATATAGATATAGATATATAGATATATAGATATATAGATATATAGATATATAGATATATAGATATATAGATATATAGATATATAGATATATAGATATATAGATATATAGATATATAGATATATAGATATATAAAGATATATAGATATATAGATATAGATATAGATATAGATATAGATATAGATAGATAGATAGATAGAGTAAGAAATAATATTAATAAATTCGGTATCGTTATAATGAACAAGCGAAGCGGTCCCTATAATGGACATAATAGGGAGTCTATAAATTTTATAACGGCTGGTTGCTAGGAAGTTTTGAATAAATTTATTATTCACCGACTTTCCGCCAAAATTTAAATTTTAAGGCTGAAACTCCATTTTGGAAACAGGTCCCTACTTCAACGGGACCCTATCCGCCTGATTCCTCTTGAATCGTTTCATGTTATACCTTTCGGTTTCATCAAGCCCTTAGGATGTTTTTTATATTGAAAAATTTCTTTATTTTATTCCAACAGATTTCCCTTTTTGGGAGTTACAGGGTCAGTCATTACTTCGCCTCAGGACGGGTTATATTATTTTGATGCATTTTCTAAAAAAAAAATCTAC
>JABUQX010013221.1:5000-10000 GCA_015478945.1 Trachelipus rathkii | reverse complement strand
CGTTTTTACATACCCTAAAGCAGTAAATCAGTAAATCAAACCACCATCCACCCACCCACCTGACCAGTTGTGATCTATTGATCTAATTGATCTATTGATTAAGGTCAAATTTTTTACTAAAATTGTCATGTTTTATATAATAAATCAGTAAAATCAGTAAATCAAACCACCAACCACCCTCCTGACCAGTTGTGATCTATTGATCTATTGATCTATTGATGCAAGTCATAGGTCAAATTTTTACTAAAATTTTCATGTTTTACATACCTAAATCAGTAAATCAGTAAGGTCAACCCCTAGCACCCCTCCGGCCACCCTCCTGACCAGGTGTGATCTATTGATCTATTGATCTATTGATTAAGGTCATATTTTACTAAAATTGCCAACGTTTATACCCAGCAGTAAATCACTAAATCCAAGCCACCATCCAGCCAGCATCCAACCTCCCTCCTGACCATCTGTGATCTATTGATCTATTGATCTATTGATTCAAGTCACATCTCGAGTATCATTTTGAATAAACATAACATAAAATCAAGTTCTTTATACAAAAATCAGACAATATTAGCTGACGTAACAAAAGTTTTCACAGTAATAAAGCTTATAGCTTCATAACAGAACTATGAATATAACCCGAGAGCGAAATAGCCCATCTTAGACAGGAATAAATGGTTAACGTTAACAAAGTTTCACTTAAGAACAGTAAGTAGCTAACATTACATCCATAAACGTAACTTATTCTCATTTGTCAAACATGTCTGTATCATAACAATGTTAATTTTACATTAACATGGTGATAAGTAACAAAAATTTATCATAACCATTTGTAATTATCATACAGACCAATGAGTATACTCCTAACGCAGTGGTTTTCAAACTGTGCCGCGGCACCCTGGGGTGCCGCGAGTTATATTTGCGGGTGCCGCGCTCTAACGAAATGTCTTCTCAGTTCAAGGAAATTATTGCTCAGAAAAAAGAATTAAAAATTATTCAAATCTAGTGGTATTTTTTTCCTTCTTAGCCTTAGACTCTTAGAGAGCAAATTATATATATATATATATATATATATATATATATATATATATATATATATATATATATATATATATATATATATATATATATATATATATATATATGTGTTTATATATATATATATATATCTCTATATATATATATATATATATATATATATATATATATATATATATATATATATACTCTCTCTATATATATATATATATATATATATATATATATATATATATATATATATATATATATATATATATATATATATATATATTTATACACTTATATACTGTATATATATTTATATATATATATATATATATATATATATATATATATATATATATATATATATATATATATATGGGTGCCGCGAATAATTCTTGATGAGCTATGGGTGCCTTGAACCTAAAAAGTTTGAAAACCACTGCTCTAACGTAACAAAGTTTTCACATTAATAAAGCTAACACAGCATCAACTGAACTAAGAATATAATGTACAAAGGCAAACCAGACACATCTTAAGCAAGAATAAACTGCTAACATTAACAAAGTTCCACACTTAACAACAGTAAAGTAACTAACATAGCATACAAAACTGTAACCTATTCTTACTTTATCAACCATGTCGCAACATAACGATGTTAATTTACACTAACATGGTAATATTTAACTAAAATTTTATCACAACAAATTATTTAATTATCATACTGATCAACAAATATACTCTAACATAATAAAGTTTCCCCATCAATAAAACTGTATCATAACCATACCTAACCATCATAATACCTAACGAGTAAAGACGAATAAAGTAAAGTTTTTAGGCTTATCTCTTTTTAGACTCCGTCACCTTTCAGAAAATATCAACTCTAAACATGAAAAATGATTTTATGCTTTAACCATTTGCATAAAGTGATGCAATACTTATTATATTTGACCCTCTGTCAGGAATACAACCAATGTGGCAGTCGCCATTTGGTTTACGATTAAATATAAATATTATAAGACTTAGACTATGATAGGATACGTATGAGGGTTGGAATCAATTTCACTTTTGGCGATGATCAGTCACCTGACTGGAAATACTATGTAAAGGTCCTCGTAAAGAGGACATTCGTAGGAGCAGAATGAGAGGTCATCATACCAACACAACGAAAAATGTCTTACTGACGAAATTCGGATGTATAAACAGCTCTAAAAGGTAACGAGATTCTTTCTTTCAACCAATCAGAAGAAAGTAAACAAGAATACAATGCACGAACGAACCATATCAGTTCAAAAGGGTATATATTCTCGTTAGACAACAACAACAACAACAACAACAACAACAACAACAATAACATAGTACAAAGATAAGTTCTTTGGATACTAACCAATGAATATATGCTAACGTAACATTGTTTTCACATTAATAAAGCTAACATAGCATTACTTAGAGCTAAGAAAATAATATTTTTAACGACAGATCGCACAACAAGCTGAATAGGCACATTGGCATTAACGGGTTTCCGCCAGCACCTGTAAAAGAGTAACTGACATTGCATACCAAACGTAACCTATTCTGCATACTTTTGCAAACATATCTCCAACATATTAACGTTGAAATTTTACATTGACACGGCAATATTTAGCGGAAATTTTATCTTGTGTGTTTAATTATCCTTTTAGAGCAGTGAAATTATCTAACTTCGCGTAACAAAGAAGTTTCCACATTTAATAAAGCTAACATAACATAAACACAGACTAAAGATAATGTATGACTGACAAACCCGACACCATACACGGAGCCAAACCACTAACATTATTTCCAGCTTTCGCTAGCAACAGTAAGAAAGTACATAACACTTCAGCCAAAACGTAACCTATTCACACTTTCTCAAGCAATCTCTAACATATCAATGTTAATTTTTACATTCATCTGTAATATTAACCAAAAGTTTAGCATAAACCTGTCTAATCATCATACTGACAAAGAATATAATGCTGACGTAACAAATGTTTTACATCAAGTTCGTAACATTTAACAAAAAATTCATCATAACCTCGTCTAAATATCATAATCCCCAGCGAATTATTGATCTATTGATCTATTGATCTATTGATTCAAGTCATATTTTGTATGAACATAACGTAAAAATAAGTTCTTTGGATAAAATATTATTGTAAAATGTAAAAGTTTATTGACCCTAAACGATAAATCGGTAAATCAAACACTTACATCCCACTACGGTCCCTACCCGTCCCACCCGCCTGTGATCTATTGAGCTATTGAAGATTCAGTCTATATTTCATGTATCATTTTGTGACACTAACATAAAAACATGTTCATATGCTAACCTACGAATATGCTAGCTTAACAGTTTTAGCATCAATAAGCTAACAAATCATAACCGCTACTAGAATATAATGTACAATGCAAACCTAACATCCTAGCGTATGAATAATCAGCTAACATCCTGAAAAATTCCCTACTGATCAAGGTAAACTAGCTAACAGATCATACAATACTCGATATGTTCTCACTTTTCGAGCATATTAGCAACAGGTAAAGCCGTATTATCTAACAAAATCCCTTAACAAAGTGACCAAGCTATCAAACATGCCACCATATTGAACTATGAATTGACACTATCTTCATCAAAGTGTCACTCGTTTTGAGTATAACATCATTTGACCTGTGAATAAACGTAGACATTAGCAAAAGTCTAGGGCAAACCTAACATTACTCAACAAAAACTTAACCTAGGTTCACGTTTCTAACACATCATCGTCAGTTAACACAGTAATATCTTACAAAAACTCATCATTTCTCTAACAAATTTTGTGAAATTATTAATAGGTATGCATGGATCAATGACTCACGAACTTGCTCTCTAACTGGTTTGAAAAATCATCAAGAAAAGAAATTGTAATTGCCCTATATCTTTTCATTTTACATTGATTCTCACATGAGGCATTCTCTTCATTAACAGAAAAAGCAGAAGTTCATTGCAACTTAAAATGTTTGAAATTGTTTCATGGATGTTTGCTTGAAAATCTTTAAAACAATCACTTTCAAGTATGATTAAGAACGTAGTTGTCACAGAGACTTCATATAGTTAATGGAAGTGAAGGAGAAGAAAATTGAAGTCATAAATAAACTTATAACAAATTTGCTTTTGATTACAGACTTCAAAAGATCTAAGTTTTTTGAAGAAGGTTTAATATCTTGATCCATTCAAGCTCCTCTAAAGCTTCAACAAATGCTTTAAAAATTTCTCTAGATCGTAACAATCCATCGTAGCTTTCCTATTTTTTTCTATTAAAATAGTAGTCCGCCTTGGCAATCTAAAATAGTACCTAGTTGCATTCGCTGTGCCATAAAGTTTCTAATGTGTTGAACTTTACAAGGATGTGAACATCAATTAACATATAACGCCATGAATATTTACAATTTTTTTTATATTAATTAATTCATTCATTTATTTTTTTCTATTAATTATTCAGAGATTTAAAACAAACTTATCTTTTTGTTTTCATGTAGTCACATGAAAACAGATTTAATAAGGTTTTAATTAATTTTAAATATATATTTTTTAATTAATTGGAAGCAGAGATTTTGCCAACTATTTTATTTTTGGTCGGATTCTAATCCAAAACAAAGAAATCGCCCAATCATTCATTTACAATAAATTTTACATTATACAGCAGAAAAAAAAGGTTTTGATTTCTAAATTTTTACCCCCAAAAAAAATCACTTAAGAAAAAAAAATTATCCTTTAGCCATGATGAATCATATGTCAAAAGAAAGATCTCCATCCATCTCAGATTCTGCAATAAAAATGAAAATAGGTTGAATAGAAAAAAAAAAAACTATTTTCATTTTCAAAATTTTTTTTATGACAGCATTTAGTTGAGAATGCAATAACTTTTGTTTGATTTTTAAAACAAAAAGAAAAATGAAATCATAAAAGGAAGTTCTAATCC
>JABUQX010013220.1:0-15552 GCA_015478945.1 Trachelipus rathkii | reverse complement strand
TATATATTATAGATATATATAGATAAATAAATATATAATATATATTATTCATATATAATTATATATATATTTAATATAATATTCTATATGTCACGATGTTTCTTTTACGCCTGCAGAGCATGCAAATATATATATATATTATATATATATTATATAATTATATATATATATTATATATATATATATATATATTATATATATAAAGTATATATTATATATATATATATTTATATATATATATATATTATATATATATATATTTATATATATAATATATATAATATAATATATATATATATATTATTATCTATATATATTATAACTATATATATATATAATATATTATTATATATATTATATTATATATATATTATATTATATATATATTATTTATATATATATATATTTTATATAATACAATATATTATTATATATATATATAATAAAAATATATATATATATATATATTATATATATAATATATTATTATATTATAGGAGAAGAGAGAGAGAGAGAGAAGAGAGAGAGATTCTAAATCTTTTTTTTCAACATTTATTCGTCCGAATTCATGGTGAACAAAGTTTCGTACACGTGAATTTTCATATTATTTTCGCTAGTACAGCAATGATATGACGCCTGCCTAGGTCCTATTTATTATTATATGAAATATGAATATCTATGTACTCCCATAGCTTAGAATTTTACTCCTTACGAACAGAGTAGGAAGGAAAATTTCCAAGTGAATATTATAATTATTATAATTGTTATTACTAAAGTACTTGCTTTTCTTTTACATTTATTTATAAATCGCGTTATTAAAATCAATTAAATATAGATAAATTTTATTAACTTTATTTAATTATTTATTAAAAAAACTCAAAAATATTGGGTGGATCTACCTACCCTACCTACCCTATGTAAACACACCCTGTATATAATATATATATTATATTACTAATATTATTATATATATATTTATATATATATTATATATTATATTATATATTATAATATATATATATATTATATATTAGAGGTGTACCGGGAATCCGCCGAATTTACATTGTTTTCGATTTCCGGTATCCCGCTGGAACCGGAATACTACTCCTACTTCTGAGAAAAAATTTGCTGGAATTGATTTATTTTACAATAACCCATAGACCATCTTTTAACAAAATATAATGAGTAGCCTTGCTGTCGCATTCATATACAGTGTATACATACCTAACTGTACTATTTAAATAAAGGTATTACTCAAATACCCTCAAATATAGGCTAATAAAATATTCTCATTAAATTCAAATTTTAATTTCCAAATTAATATTATAATATATTATATATATATAATATATTTATAATGATATATATAATATATATATATATATTATATATATTATATATATATATATATATATATATATATTAATATATATTGATATATACATAGTCCATTTTATAAACTCGCGGGTAAGCGCGCGAGCGGTTTAAAGAAATAAATGACTCGTATGAATTATTTAGCTCTCTATATCATCTGTAGTAAATGATATCTGATCGGCCTTAGATAACTTCTCGTACTGCTGATTCTCATTTACTTATGAAGTTTGATAACTCCTTCTCTACAAATGTTTCACTAGGATACGATATTTGTTGAGATGGGCAATTAGTTCTAATGAATCCCGTTTCTTCAGTGATTGTGAATGGCTTGTTACTCATTGCAACAAAAATTCATTATTTTCTGATGAATTGCCTGTGATTTAGGGTCATTGATATGCCAAATTTTTAGGGGGAAGAAATTTTCCTCAAGACTGGCTTCGATCTTTCGCTATTTTTGGGTGTCCTCTGTTCTAGAAAATACAGGACATCCGTTTATCTCAACTTTGATCTGCCAGATATTCTCTTCAGTAATGATTTTCCATAAGGTTTATGAAGTGCGTTTTTAAATGTTTTGGTGAACGTATCTCGTTTTTCAGTGAAACCCTTTTTACCAACTATATTAGATTGTGGTAACACAGTTAATAATAAAAAATCTTTCGCGAATGATGGCATTTTAAAACAATTTTGTGAGATTATTATTATGACAAATCTCTAATCAATTAATGAATAAAATCTTCATCAGTGTTGGGTGTTAGTGTTTTTTTTTTTTTTTTTTTTTTTTTTATTAAAAAATGCTTGAGTCAATCCTAGATTACATTTTCTGTAAAACCAGAAAGAAAACGGATTAGTATTTTATTTTTTTAGAATTTTTTTCGGAGAAAATGCAGTTTTGTTTTTGAAGCTCTTTATATGCATTTACTATTTAATTTGTACGAAATAATGTAAATTCTAGTGTAATATAACATTTTGTAAATTTTATATTATAATTTATAATCTTAGTTATGCTAAATTGTATTTTGATGCAATTGTAATCTCCTATTTTTTGCTCTTAATTTTCCCCCCCCCCCTTTTTCCCTCTCGCTCCGAAAGAAAAACATAAAATTGAATTCTTAGCACATTTAGACTGCAAGTGCTCAAGATGCTTATATATAACAAGATTTACAAAAATATCCATTCAATCACTGGCAAGTCAGCGAACTTGCCAAATATAGTTGAGCGTGCCTTTTAATAGTATTCTATTCAAACCAAAAAATTAGGACAAAAAGAGAACATCAACTACTACCGGAGCAGTGGAGGAAGAAGCAGAAGAGTTAACTACAAACCCTCAGCAACTACCAACCACTAGACATGCTAGTAGGGAAAGAAGAAGAACTCCCAACACTCCTGCCATTCCAGAATTGGCCTCCTCCTCCGGCTACAGAATTGATGATCCTGAAAGTTGAACACCACCTCTCTTCAGGCAGAATTCCTTCTCCTGCGGTGACGGAAGCAGATGTCTCTCTCTCCTACGGTGAAGCAAGCATACGACCACCCGCTAAAGACTCAAGAAGAAAAAGAACCTCTGCTGAGATAGAGAAGATGCCGCCTTTCAACGCTGAGTAGCCCTTAGCAGAAGACCAGGTCGAAGAAGAATAATTATCTCCTTCGAGAACACCCTTTCAAGAACATGTTTTTGGAAGTCTAAGAACCCTACAAGAAGGAGTTCGTCGCAGAAAATGGAAGATTCAAGAAGATGCAGACGGACTACTACTACATAGGTGATCTCCCTGGGAAAGTGGAAAAGGAAATGGAGAACAAACAGTAGTAGTTTCCAGCAGAAAACTAGATCTAAGAAGAAAAATCCAGCATCATGTAGACCAGTGATGACGGGACCATCAGTCACCTTGTTAATACCCAGGTCTATCAGCCTCAGCTTTACATGGCTGATTCCTTCGTCTTTGATATTAATTTCAAGATGTCACAGTAACGAAAATCTTCAAGCAACATTAGACTGGCGAAGACGAGAACAAGTCACACCATTAATCCCAAGAATATTAGCCTCTGTTTAACGTGGCTATTTTCGTCGTCTCTAATACCAATTTTAAGATAACGATTTCCTTAAAGAAACATGCAGATCTGTGAAGAGAGAAACATTAGTCACTCAGCTAATAATCAGGTCTACCAGCCTCAGTTTAAAGTGACTATTTCCGTCGACACTATGGCTACTAACTACTCTATTTACCCAAGGACTCACAGATTACTTCAGATAAACTTCCATTTTTTGTATCTTCAGTTCTCTGGTTAAAATAGAAAATAAATTCACCCATGTATGGTATTACGTCTAAATCAATTGGCATTTCATACCACTGCTACTATATATGGATAGATAACCAGAAGAAGTCAATCACCACCAGTATATATTTGGTAGTATGTACAATACAATGGTGGACCAAATAACACTGCTACGAGATATATATTGTTTTCTTTGGAAGAATGGAGAGGAAAGATATATATATATATATATATATAATGATGGTAGTAGTTACAGTGTATATCCAGGGGTTGCCAGATTTAGCTGTAAATCTGGCAACCTGCTCATATTTTGGCCATTTTTAGCATTTTTTAGCATTTTTGCATTTTTTGGCAACCCTAGCAACCTGGAAAAAAACGAATGTTTTTTTTCCGAATAATAAAAAAAAAATAAATAAATAAATAAATAAATAAATAAAAATAAATAAATAAAAATAAATAAATAGTAAATTTTTAATTACCGAATATATTTTTTTTTTGATCGTGCATATCCCCGCACCGGTTGCGTCATCACTCTGCGTCGCACCGCACCGCCCAGCCCCGCTACGCCCACTCGGGTAGCCCACACAGCCGTCGTCCGTTGCTTTGATTTTAGTGCATTATTGATCGGTTTTACGAATCAGCTTCTGCTCCTGCAGCTGCTGCAGCTATTGTGTTGCTTCTGCTCCTGCAGCACCTGCAGCAGAAGGAAGAGAAGTACATCCGCCCTCTCTCTATGGTTTACAATGGTATACTGATATTATTCCGTTAAGCAAAAATATGCATTTCTTTTTTTTCTTTTTGCGGGTATTATTATTATTATTATTATTATTATTATTATTATTATTATTATTATTATTATTATTATTATTATTATTATTATTATTATTATTATTATTATTATTATTATTATTATTATTATTATTTTATTTTTATTATTATTAATTATTATTGTTATTATTATTATTATTATTATTATTATTATTATTATTTATTATTATTATATATTTTTTTATTATTATTATTTTTATTTTTATTATATTTATTTATATATATATATATATATATATATATATATATATATATATATATATATATATATATATATATATTATAATTTGAGTTGATATCAAAGATAATATTATATATATATATATATTATATATATATATATATATATTATATATTATTATATATATATATATATTAATATAATTATATATATTATAGAGAGAGAGGAGAGAGAGAGAGAGATACAGATAGATAGATTTTTTTCATGCGTAATATATGATGGGTTATGATTTTATATTTATTAGCTCTCGTAGCCCAATTTGTTCATTTTATAATTTCATTCTCTTTTACAGCTGACTTGTACAGATTTTTTTTTTCGTATACTCCTCATCGATAGTATATATATATATATATATATTATATATATATATATATACTATATATATATATATATATTATACTATATATATTATAATATATATATATATATATATATATATAAATATATATATAATTTAATAATTATAATATATAATATATATTATATTATATATTCATATTACTATATATATTATATATAATATATATATATATATATTATATATATTATTATAATATATAATATTTATATATATATAATAATTATATATAATATTATATATATTTATCACCGTATGTTGACCTCGCATACCGCATGCACCATCACGTGTGCTAAGTACTAATACAGGTTATAGGGTTAATGTGTATCGAGCTATAAAATTGGTGAGGGCCCCAGATGATGATCGATAACCTCGTATGTAGACGAGTTAGTCCTGACGTCCCACGTAAGTGGGGGTGGACGCTCCCCATAAATCAAATGTTTGTAAAGTCTGAAATTGGAGAGACGGACTTCGGATTCGGATTTCATAGAAAGATTCGGTGTTCGAATCAGAGGACAGTGACATCGGCACCGGTGCTGGGTTAGTAAAATATTCTGTATAGATAATACGATTTAGATGTCTTTATATGACTGTTATTGGACCTGTAGATCCTTGAAATATGAAGGTTATAATGTCGTAAGGGTGTCAAGGCCCCTAAGGGGGTCTCCCCTTAGAAATTGAATGAAATGCATAACGAAGAGGAGAAAGGAGACAGATTCGGCACTCTAGAGAAGGACAGTGAGTCGGTGAAGGAGTCTTGCGTCAGAGGAGGCGGAAGTCACTACAGGCACCGGTGCTGAAGGCGCGGTGCCGGTGACTGAGCTAATTAACATTCGTATTAGAACAACAATGTTGGTGTCCTTATATATGATATTATAGGTTCTGTAGATTTCGAAAATGAATGGTTTTCAGAACCATCAAGGAAAAAAAACAAATAAATAAATCAAACAAATATATTCTTTTATGTTTATAACGTAAACAATTTACATTTTTACATACCCTAAAGCAGTAAATCAGTAAATCAGACTGTTCTCATCACCCCTTTCGCGATATATTGATCTATTGATTCAAGTCATATTTTTTCTAAAATTGTCATGTTTTAAATACACTAAAGCAGTTAAAATCAGTAAATCAAACCATCATCCAAGCACCCCTTTCCTGTCATCAGTGATCTATTGATTCAGTCATATTTTTTAGGTTAAATTGTCATGTTATTACATACTTAAATCAGATAAATCAGTAAATCAAATATCCACCCCTACCCTCCATACATCCCACCTCCCATGAATCTATCGATCTATTGATCTATTGATTCGTCACATTTTTTATTCATATAAATAAGTTCTTTGGTTAAAGCAGGAACAGTTTTTAATGGTATTTTAAGCATTTAAACAATAACTGCAACCTTTTCTATATTCATTAGTGTCCATGTTGTAAACCCATAGAATGGACGTTTTGGTAATTTATGTTCCTGGAGCTCCTGCTACATGGTCTTGTGTCTGGTCTAAGATGCGGGAAAACCTTTCTTGTTATTAAAATTTTAAAGAGGTCGAGATTTTCGAACAAAAACCTGTTAAAATCATATGGTGCTACAGTGTTTACCAGGAAAAGTTTAAAGATTACAAAGATTTGTAATTTTCAATTTTCTTCGAAGGGGGAGAGGTCTTTATATGACTTAAAAGCTCTTCAATAGTTTACGGTCATGATAAATTTATAATCCTTGACCGATTTTGATGACATTAAATTGAAATGAGGATATAGCAAGAAACTTTCACAGTTTTACTTTCATTCATTTAAACATCCAACTGTATTTTTGATAACGCAGAATATCTTTCTCAGAATTAAGTATATGGGGATGTGTCTTTAAACACCACAGTATTTAATATGGTTCGGTCAACGAAGGATATGAGTTCAGGTCAATGTTGTGGCTATCCAAATGTTCCCTACTCAGAAAAGAGTTCATGAAAGTATATAAACGAAGCGTTACCATCTTACTCACGGTTATTTACCTCTGTGAACTTCAATCCTAAGAAACACCATAGAAGTGTTTCTCGTACAATATCTCTACCTAACGAGATGAGACAGTTACATAAAAAAACCCTGGAAATGGGAGTTAAAGAATTAACGTTTAGAGAAGTGTAGATGACAGAGTTTATTTAGTTATGTGAGGATTATTAATAAATAATTTTTTGAAATTTGAAGTTTATCTCTCCTAGGTGAAAATCTTCTAAGTTCCAACTCAGAGTTCTATCTAAAAATGCGCAATTATACAAAAGTCCAGCTGCTCCTACCTAATATTGCGTTCAGAAATGAGGGGATTAAATTAGATTATTTAACGAATTGAAAAGCTACTAAAGTATTCAGTATACAGATTACGATTTATTACTTTTTCAAAATCAAAAGATTAGTGATGCTTTAAATCTAGTAATGCTTTAGAACGATAAAAAGGGTTGCGGCGCATTCTACTAATTTATTTATTTACTTGTCACTTTAGCTTCCTCTGAAACTCAAAATTATTACTTGTCACTAGCTTCCTCTGAAACCTCAAAAGTTTAATATTTATAGAATATTAGTATTTAATTTCTTATAGAATATCTAATATGTAATAGAATTAATTAGGGCGTCTGCCCCGTGAGCATTGAGTTTATCTGTAAAAAAAAAAAGAAAAAAAAATCTATATAGAAAATAGTGATAAAAATTGTGAAGTTTGTCAAATGAAACGAAAACAGAAAGTTTTAAAGTAAAAAAAAAAATTTAAAATGAGTTAATTAATGTTGTCCTCCCATTTATTTTTCCTTTCTATAATATGTAATTAGATGTATCAGCTCTAGATTTCATTTAGAACACTTTATTATCTTATCAGAAAACAAACAATGGTTTTTTAGTTGGTTTAAATCCATTAAAATTATATATATATAGATAATAATTATATACACTAGATACTATATATATATATAATATTATATATAACTATATATCTATATATATATATATTATATATATATATTATAGTGAGTATATATATTAACTATATAAAAACACTAGCCGGAAGGTATATATAACTTTCCTCCTCTGGAGTCGAATCACTGCATGTTGCGACTGAGAAAACCGTACTCGACACTTTACCGCTGAGCCATCCTCAAACACAAAAAGTCGGATTCAAGAACACTTTAAGTGAACGAACTGCCCCGCTATGGCGATATCGCCAGCGTTTTCCCCTGTCCTTCCCTCGATTCCTTAAGATTTTAAATTATTTTAACATTGCAATAACCTCATTATTAAGTAGTAAAGAAAGAACGGCTAAAGGGAAGATAAAGATAAAGAAGAGGCAAGTTATCTTTATCTTCCCGTTAGTGTTCTTTCTTTACTAACTTATTAATTGCAGTTATTGCAAATTTCAAAGAATTATATATAATATATAGATATTATATATATAGATATATATATATAATATATATATATATATATATATATATAATATATATAGTATATTAGTATATATATATATAATAATAATATATACATATTAGGGATGTACCGATACCAGAAAAGGAGGCCGATACCGATACCGATACCGATACTCTATTATTTTAGGTGCCGATACCGATACCGATACCGATACCGATACTTTAATTAATATAATAAAATACACAGTAATAAGATAGAACATTTGTGCACTGCTAGGCAACTCAAGATTGCATCCCTGTACAAACAATACTTAGTCATTTATATTTCATATTTGGTTAAGCCCACAAGGTATATTTATTTTATAAATTAAAATAGTACCTTTAAGCAATATAATTGCAAATATTATATTAATAACTTTTTTATGTTCGTGGTGTATTTAAAAAATATTAATCAATTTCCATTTCAAGTAAGTATTAACAAAGTTAAGCTACTAGCTTTTATGTTTATTTAACCATGATACAATGTTACAAGAAGACTCTTTAACTAGCTATAATATAAAGCAATAAAAATTAATGAAAGAAGAGACCCTCAATTAATCAGCCGAAAAGTTTTAAAATAAAAACGCTATTACTCAAACATGACATAAATAAAATACTCCGTTTAAGATTAGATAATGCATTCCAATACTTCAAATTCAAAAATTCTGAAATTGTGATGAAAACACCATTAAGCTTTCACTCAGTATCTGGCGAGAAGACTGTTCCTTTTTTTGAGTGGTTAACGATTCCTACACTAACCTACACTATAAATACGCTCTTCTATGACTGATGAAGAGTCTACTTATTTGCTCTGCAAAGCACTGAATAGTATAATGAAAACCTTGGGCCCATTTTCATGCCACCCTGCATTGAAAGATTTGTCTTCTTGAATTCAGCATCTCATGAGTTTTCGTAGAGCCTCATCCTCCTCTTTCACAGACTGCAAATTTGGATTATCTTTGCTCCTTGATGACTGTCTTCTCAGTTTTTACGATGAGGTTCGCTGGTGTGATTTCCTTTGAAGGTGAATGATATGTCAATGCAACTTCGGCCATGAACTTATCAAACGTCTAACATTATCCAAATCCTCAACTTCAGTAGGTTTATTTGCTGAAAAGCCACCATCGTCACTATCAGAGTATGTTCCAGGAGTTGAACGATAAGGCGGCTTCACTTCTCTGTCTCTTTTTTTTTTTTTTTTTTTTTATTTTTTTCTTTTTTTTCTAAGCGAGCAAGCGCCTCGGTTATGCTATATTAATGCATTCTAGAAGTGGTTCACCGTCGGACGTGACATTCTATTCTTGTGGGGTTTCATCTAGCTTAAGGAAATTCCTTATTGAGAACCTTTTATTTATTTATTTCTTTACAGTTGTCACCGCCGCTCAGGGCAGAACCCTATTCAATGAGTGGGTGTTGAACGCCGCTACAAAAGTTTCCCATCTAACGCAAATTACGCAGATGAGCACACACGCAGGCTTTAAAGTGAGGGAAATTAAATTAGTAGGAAACACAGATGATGGGAAGTAAATTCCACAGAACAGAGGGTGTCAGGGAGAAGAGAAGCACCGCAGCGAATCCGAGTCTGGAAGGGTTACAAGCAGTGCAAACACAAAACTCGATTGCTGCCGACACAGCACCCCTTGTGCTACGAGGGCGTCGTTAAAGTTGGTGGTACGCGAGTGGATAGTTCCTCGAGCACTTGCCTCTACAGGTACCGGTATAGAAAAGGGATAAAGCACCAACATCCGCCGCAAAGATAGAGTTTCAAGTGAACTAGAAAGTAGAGGACAGTTTATAAGTCTTTTGGCCTTTGACTCGACCCTATCCAAAAGCGGGATGGAACCAGAGCCCCCGCCCCCACCAGATATGAGAGCATTACTAACAGCACTCCATACAAGGGCGGATGAGACATTTGTATAGGTGGCAGTAACTGAGAAGAGAAAAAAAGTCTCTGCACTCTAAACAAAGAACTCGCCAGTGTTCTTTAAGGCCGCCCCTAGCAACCACTGTGATTTGAGGTTTTCAGAACATTTTTTTGTTTTATGTTAGGCATAGGATGTTTATATGTCAACAGGGAGAGACGAGAAGAACCGCCGAAAGTGATAAGAAAATTAGGAAGTGTATTTTTAGAAGGACATATGAAGATGTCAAGTTTTAGGAAGTTAAAGTTCACTAGCTACTCCATCGGGAAATACCATCCATATCAGCCAGAATTGAATCGGAAAGTTTAAAGCGTAAAAGCATTTCTAGATGCAGAAGAGGAAACAGATTTGAATAGGAGAAAGAAGGGTTGAATAATCGCATGTGAAGGAAAAGTGTTAGAAGCGCACCAGTGGTTGTTTATGAAAATAAGGAATATAGTAGGAGATTAAACAGAAACGTGAGGAAAGCCACGAATGACAGATAAGGAAAAGGTCGTCCCTCGATCAACAACAGGCGACATTCAGCATTGAAAGAAAGCTAGACATAAGTAAAGCAAGCAAAGAGAAGAAGGAAACCAAAGGAGGGGACTTGCGAGCCAGCAGTGACGCGTTGCCATCACCCGGTCAAATGCTTTGGAGATGTCAAGCGCCCACCAACAAGTCTTCCCGTAGCTTCTAAGGGCGGAAAACCATAAAATCAGTTTAGAATAGGAAAGTTTATATCGCCAGTAGAGCTAGCACCGAAAGCCGCTACTGTAATCAGTAAGAAGAGGAAAGAGATCCAGATGATCTAAAAGTGAGAGTGAGAAGGGTTTCAAAGACTCTTAGAAGAGAATTAAAGAATACAAGTGAGAGCTATTAGGCGATAGTTGGAAGGATCAAGAGCAGCATTCATATTTTTCGGAATAGGTTGGACAGATGCGCGCTTCCAACATCAGGTAAGTGCTAGTATGAGGCATAAGAAATATAGGTTGAACGCAGGGTGGGGTCAGGCACGGAAGCACACTTGCCTCAAAACTCGAGAGGGAAGTGCCATTCCGAGCCACCCACCTTCTAACGTCATAGATTTCAGGAGCGCATGCACCCGATCAAATGTAAGATGACAGGTAAAGCCATAGGACACCTGAGAGGAGAAGGAGGAGAAGAGGAATACCAGAATCGTCCAGGGTTGAATTGGAGGAAAATAGGAGGCCTAAGAGATGATTGGCCTTTTCAATTGGAGAGAATTACAAACAGAATCATCAGATGCGAAAGAGGAGGAAAAATATTTAACAGAGTTGCTTAGAGATGTTTTTGGAAGAGGCCAGAGAGATTTGTCAGTCGGAGAACGGCCAAAGAGGTCAGCGCATTTTCGGTTAATAAAGGTCCGCTTTGCTCGTCGAAGAGTAGTCCCTGCAAACGATTTCTAGCTGAAAGTGAAAATATTGGCCATAGAGTGACTAGCGAAGAACGAGAATTTTTTCCACACCCGATAAGCACTCGTCTCTAGCCTGAAATGCCAGGGAACAAGACGATCGAACCATGGATCTTGAGGAGAAAAAAGATTTAGTCCAAGAAGGCATATCATAGATCTCATCCCATAACAAATTTCATGAACACTTTATCGCAGAATCTGAAGCGTCCTTAAGAGTACAAAGCAGTCACTTCAATGTAAGTTAGCGAAGAGAGCAACCAATTGCCCCCAATCAGCTTGCACTCATCCAAGTGTGGCCCGATCAAGAGTGCCCAGAAAATACCGCCAGTCAGGGCAGCGATGGAGATGTTAAGGAGAGAAAGTAGTCAAAATTAAGTGGATTTACCATACCTAGTGATATATTGTTGTGGTCAGATTTCCGATAGGAGCGAAGGTGGTGTATTTATGGAGAAGAACTATGGTGAACATAGGTCAGTGTGTTTCAAGATCGGTTGGACGATCACGGAATGTGTGTAGGTTATTTAATCAAGTGCTCCAGACATCGTTGATAATACTGAATGATTCGGCTTCCTCCCAACTGAATTATCAGTAGGAGAGGAACCCAACAATTCAGTTTTGTGTGTACATTGAAATCCCCTAATAGAGGACCTCAGTATTTGATAAAATTATAACAGTCTCGTGAGAAGGTGAAGGTAATCAAAAAAAGTCTATGAAAATCTGTTCTGTTGCCGAGGAACAGTAGCAGAAGCATAAGAATATTTTAGGAAGAAGAAGATTTTAAGCCACAGAAACATCGAAGTTTAGGAGATTCGAGATTCGAGATTCTCGAGGACGTGTTAAAGGAATGTTTATTTTCATAGGCACATACTCCACCCATTTCAAAGGAAATTATAAAAAATAAGTTAAAATTTGGATATATTAAACGAGTTGAAAGATGAATTCTAGCCATCTTGGTCTCCAGGATCCAAGAGAGTAAAATAGGTTTAGAGTTTCAGAGAGGTAGTATTCCAGGAGTGCGAAGAGTTAGGAACGTTGAGTGCAACCCATTGATGTGGTTAAAGTCAAATAAGAAAAGCACGCCTGTGCAAATCTGCTTTCATACGCACGCACACGCACACGCAATCACAAAAAAAAAAAAAAAAAAAAAAACACCAGACAGAAACAAAGTAGACAAAAACCAAAGGAGAAATGAATAAAATTTATTCGTACGACTAAAACCTAAATTTTAAAACGATAAAACCCTATAACAGCAGCAAAATATATAATAATAATGAGATGAGATCAGAAAGTTTAAAAAACACTCACGCACTCACACACTCTAACGAAATTGACGTACAAATCAAAAAATTTGACTAGTTGATCGACTAAAGAACAGTAGATAAATCTGTAGGTGAGAGAATTATAGATAATGGCTGTCCAAATAGGTAATAAATGTTACGCTAAAAGACCAAGGTGGAGAAACGCTAAAAATCTAAGTTAAAAAGGGAATACCGAGGAAAAAAAAAACATAAAACTTCTGGTACTAGCTATCTACTATCATACTAGAGTTTATTATTGGAAGTCTAAAAGTTTCTCGAAATTCTTTCACCCAAAAAGTAAAGAAGTAGCTCGGCTAAGATCGGACCATTTTACCGGAGTGACCGATACCGATTAGCCATCAAAACATGGCCGATTATTACCGACTAACGATACCGATACGGTATACTATCTGTGTACATCCCTAATACCACTCAGTATATATATATATATATATACGATACTATATATATTACTCTATTACATTATATATATATACTTATAGTATACTAATATATACATATATATAAGTATATATAGATATATATACTCACCTATTATATGATCACTAGATATATATCAGGTGTCTTGATTAATAATATTATATCGATATATCGTTATTAATGATTCAGTAATTCTACTAATCGCCTGAGTCATGTATTATTCTACTTATACTTGAGGCATATTAGTCATAATACCTCTATATATATACTTACTAGTATATATACCTTATTATAGTAAATTGGACTATTATATATATATATACGTATATCATAACTATTATATTATATAACGAAGAGACTAGGTAGAATATCAATGTTTCAGTACTCTCCGTGCACTCTCTTCTCATATCAAGTTACTTAACTATATATAATAAGTTTAGTTACGCTATTATACTCTGGAAAACTATTAGTATGCCAACGTTTAGCTTATGTACCAAAACTAGGGTCAGCCTATATACTATTATATTAGTACTATACCTATTATTCTATTATTCGTACCTAGTTTCAATATTTATATGAGTCAGTATATAATATAACGCTAGCGAAATCATAATACTAAAAGATCAGCTAGCCTATAGATGTTCCTATAAGCCTTCTACTAGTACTAGGAATGAAACTTCCACATCCGTGCGCACGCGCGAAGAAATTCTAGGACACTCCGCATTCCTGCGCATATTCATCAAACGTTGACCATCCCGATACGACCCATATAAACTAATATAATATCACTTATAATATACATTATAATATATGAAGTACATATATATAGTAGGTAGTGATCACCATAATACGAGTAAGACATCTCCTCACTCCACGTACATGCAGCGTGAGTCACACTATAAGCTTCGCTCTCGCAGTCACACATGTACTAATTTATATCCAGGTAGCGGAGATCCTCATAAACAGACTTTCGAGTATTAAGCGAGATATTTAAAGCACCTTTTATTTTCCCAGTATATATAGGTTAGTAGTCATACCGACTGCGCCTACCTCTAGACGTATATAATATATATATCATAATTTTATAAGTAATGTACATCCATGCTACTTAAGTATAACTAAATATATACTAATATATGGATCATATAGTATTACTATACGCCATAATCCAGTATAATACTTCTATATATACTATATATAGATAGTGTATAATATACACTATTATACTATATATGCTAATAACGAAAATCTGTTTTTATTCTGACCAATACAACTAGTTTATTAATATCTGTCACGCTGTTTGGGAACACAGTTGATTCTAAGTAAATGACTTAGCTTAGATAATCAATTAATAATAATAATAATAATAATAATTATCAATTAATAATCAATAAAGTATAATTACTAAGTAAAATTAATGCATGATAATCCATATAATATAATAATAATTTGTTATAACATATAACTACTAATACTAATAAATAATAATAACTGAGATTAGTAATAAGAACTCCACATTAATACTCACTATAACTTTAATATAATAATCAAATAATTGCTATACCATATAATAATCATGAATACGATAAATATATAATAATAAATGCACACTTAAAACTCATTAATAATAATAATAATAGTTTTAATTACATAATAGAATTAACAGGCAGCACAGATGTACGGAAACTGCCTACAATCGACAAGGTTGCCAAATATATAAAAGGATACGCTGAAAAAGAGTGGTAGCGACTACGAAACCTACAAGGTAATGTCTTTTTATTATTTAGTGGCAATTCAGAGAAGGAAGACATCTACACTAGGAACAATGCGAGTTTAAACTTTGATTACTTTTCAACGAGGAAACTTTTAATGAGTACCATTATTTTTCGTTATATAGTTACACTAACCTTCGCGACTAATGGTTTCTTGGAAATAATCAACTAAAAAGCTTCTTCGACC
>JABUQX010013219.1:25000-41004 GCA_015478945.1 Trachelipus rathkii | reverse complement strand
AAAAAACAATTTGACTAAACCTACCCACTTATTAACTGGGGAAAAAGATAACTTCCTTACAACTGCATATTGCGACGTAATAATTGTTAATGTTCCATGGGAAAAAACGACGGGCCGGCTTCCAAAGGCTTAATTTTTTTCAGTTATTGAAATCGTAACTATTTGAAAACATGGTATAAATTTTTTTTTTTTTCTCCACCCGGCCGTTTGGATAGTTCAGGGGGAAGGTTTTACCCCAAACCAAAACACTTTTTGGGCTTTCCCCCCCGCCGGGGTCATCCCCAGGAAAAAAAAAAACTAAAAATTGCAAAAAGATTTTGTTTTTTTTCTCTTTTGGACACCTGAAACATTTTTTTTTTATTAACCCAAAAAAAAAGTTTGGAAAAAAGTTTTTTTTTTTCCGAAAGGGGAAATTAAGGGGCTTCCGCAATTTAAAATTCGGCATCTTTTTGGGGGACAAAAAAAACAAATTAATTC
This sequence comes from Trachelipus rathkii, assembly GCA_015478945.1. Classification (NCBI taxonomy): domain Eukaryota; kingdom Metazoa; phylum Arthropoda; class Malacostraca; order Isopoda; family Trachelipodidae; genus Trachelipus; species Trachelipus rathkii. The sequence continues at coordinate 40,527 of JABUQX010013219.1, read as the reverse complement.
GCAAAAAACAACCCAAAAACCAAAAACCCACGGCTTTTTTAACACATTTTGAAAACGTGTCCAGCCCCAAAATTTTTTCCAATTTGGCGGTCGGCAGAATAGAGGGGGCCTGTTATTGCCCCCGCTATGGGTCATGCTCTTTCATTTTCAACATTTTTTATTAAAACCTTAAGCCAGACAACTCAATCTTTCTACTATTTTTTTCTTGTTTGTATATTTGCTTATATCTGGGGAGAGGTATGTATTTTTTTTATTTAAAACTTAAAAAAAAAATAATTTGTATAAATTTTGTTTTAATTTACCCTTTATTTTTTTCCAAAAATTTTTAAGTTTTACTGTTTTATTGTTAACCATTGTAATAAAATTAGGGTTTCATCACCTTATTTCTTGGAAACGAGGCGTTTTTTGGTTAAAAATGTTTTATTTGGAACAAAACATATTTTATTTTCTTTTCATTTAAATTTGGCGCAAAAGGGAATAATCTTTTTGAAATTTGAAACTTTTTCGGGGCAAATTTATAATTACACTACCTCTAATTTATTAATCTTTTAATTAATTATTATAATTTTATATATTTATAAATTATAAATATCCTTTTTAGCATACACTATCAATATTAAATATATATTAATTAAATTAATTTAATTAATATAAGTTTTTATTTATAATTAATTTGAGAAGGGGGAAAGATAATTGATAAAATGAAGGGAATTGGGGGGAACGTCATTTTAGGGATGGGCCCTTGAAGAAGGAATTTTGGGGGATTTTGGAAGGGAAAAAAAAGGGACCGATAAGTGGGCCACCCAATTTTTAAGAAAAGTTTGTTGCCGAAGGTTTTTGTGGGAGAGGGTATTTTTTTGGATTTTTGGGCGGGGGGTGGCCTTGGGGCCCCAGGGAATGACAACCCCCCACGTGGACCGGAGAACCAACCCAATGGAAGTTTTCCCGGTTCCCCCAGCAATTTCTTTCATTGAAAAAAAAAAACTGGTTGGGGATTTTCAAATTGCCAGAACGAGTTTTCTCCCAACTTTAAGGTTTTGGGAAGGTACGATTTAAGGGAGAGGGCCTATATTGGCAAATTAAACCGTTTTTAAAAAAAAAATATATTAAAAATTAAATTTTATTTATTTACATCATACCTAATTGTATTTATTTGGTTCCCATAATATTTCCGAATATTATTTGAAGGTATTTATTAACAATATATATCAAATTATAACAAGGCTTTTAATTATACAAATTTAGTTGAATTAAAGGAGTTACGTATACATTTATATTAATAAGTAAAACCTTTTTAGGACCACTTTTTAAAACCTTTTTTCGGATTTAATTTTAAACATAGGGGGGGAAACATATAAAAAAAAAGGATGTAAAAAAAACCAATAAAAGGCAAAAAAACGCATTAATTACCCGTCCATATAAAAAAAACAAAAAAAAATTTTTCCACATATTTTTTTAAAAATTTAAAAAAGGAAAATTTTTTTTCCATTTTCATTTTTCCACCTCAAAATTCCTAAAAAAATGAAAAAACTTAAAAAAGATTCTTTTAGTAAAGCTAAAATTTTAATTTCAAAATTCCAATTTTATTTTTCCAAAAATTGATAACTTCACTTTTCTGGATTTTTGGGAACAAAAAAAAAAAAAAACCCCATTAAAAAATTTTTAATTCAAACTTAAAATATTAAAAATTTGGCTTTTTCTCAAACTTCACGAAAAGTGGCTAATTCGTGTTTGTTATTTAGGTCCATTGGCACCATAAAAAAAAATTAAAATGATAATGTTTTTTTTGTTTATTTTGAATTTTATTATCCTTTGTTATTTTGTCCCAAAAAACCTTTTGGTCTATCTCAGTTATTTCTCTTAAATTTTTTTTTTGAAAACAAAATTTTTCCATTTTTCTTTCTTGCTCTTGAAAGAGCCAAACAGTTAATTTTGGGGGGGACCCGGAACGGTTTTTAAGCCACGGGGCGTTTTTAAATTATGTTTTTTTTGTCTTTTAAAAAATAAATTTCCCCCCTAAAAAAAGGAAATAAGGGGTTTTTAAATAAATTAATATATATTCAATATTTAATATTAATAATTAATAATTATAAATATTATACTATAATATATATATATATAAATAATATATATTAAATATATATAATTACTTATAATTATATATTATCTTATAAAATAATATTATATTTTTTAAAAACAAAAAACCAATTCCATCCTATTGTCTTGTCGATTCCAAAAATTTAACGCCGCTCCGCCCCGGTCTCAAAAAAAAAAATTTTCCCCTCCCCCCCCAAAAAAAAAACCAAAAAAAAAAATTTAAAAAAAATCCTTTTTAAAATTTCTTTGTTCTTCTTTTTTATTTTCAAAATTTAAAATTTTTTTTGTAATTTTAAGGTTTTTCTTTCCGTTCAGTTATTTTTTTAAATACAATTGTCTTTGGTGTTTTTTTCATATTTTTTCTATGTATTGATATTGTTATTGTTTTAAAGTGGAAGAGCGATTTTGATTTTTAAAGATTTTTCAAAATTATAGTTATTTTTTTGAATGAAACTTGAAATTTTTTCCTTAGTTTTTTTTTTCTTGGAGGGGAAATTATTTTTTTCTTTTTCATTTGTACTTCAATAAAATTTGTATAAACACATCGTTTAAATAAATGAATTTTTAAACAGGTCATTTATTTTCACTTATAATTTAAACTTCTTTTTTTTCTTATGCTTTTTTGCTCAAAAAAAAAACCCCCCCAATGTCTTTCCTGAGGGGGGGCAAAATCCGTTCTAATATTACCTTATTTGATTATTAGATAAAACTTAAAATTAACACATAAAAAAGAGGGAAAAAATTACAGCGCCTTAAAAAAAACTTTTTAAAAAAATTTAAATTTGGGGGGGGGGGCCCGTTTTGGATTACAAATTAATGTATCGAACATGTTATATGCTTTGGGGAAAAAAAAAATGCATAAAGTTACGTTATTTGTTTTAATTTTGATAATATTTTTTTTTGGCCTTTTTCCTTTTTCCAAGGACGGGAAAAAATTTCTTAAAAAAATAGAAAAAATTAATTTAGTTTTAAAAAAAAACGTTTTTTAAAACAAAGAATTTTGTTTTAAAAGAAAAAAAAATATTTTTCGGGGACTTTTTTTTTTCCTTTTGAATTTAAACTTTGACTTTATATTCGTATGTATAAAGACTTTGTTTCACCTGATCATTATAAAGGAAAGAAACAGACTTTCTTACATAAAAAAAACAATGTATTTAAAACCAAAAAAAAAAAAAAACATGGAAAAATTATGGATTTTTCCAAAAATTTGTAATTTCCATTTGTTCAATTTAATCATTTCAACTTCATTTATTCTCTGTTCCTTTGTTGGAAATTTTGTCCCCAAAAATATAAATTTAACATTCCCCAAAATTTTGGAAAAAAAACCCACTACTGGTTTTTGGTTAATTTTTATTTTTGGGTATGGGAGGGGGGGGAAATTTTTAAAAAAATTCGAAGGGGATTTTTTTTAAAATAAAATTTATATTTTATTTAATTTCAGGGAATAATCGCCGGAGGATAGCATTTCCCCTCATTAAATTATATATATATAAATTGTTCTACATCCAGGTATTTTGTTATTTTTTTTCTTTCCGCCCAATTGATTAATAAAAGGGGGCGAAAAAAATTAATAAGTTTTTGAAAAAATGTCTGTAAAATGTTGTCAAGAAAAAAAAGAAAATAAAAATTTTTAATTAAATTGGAAAAAAAAAGGGGGCAAATTATGTAAAAAGTAAAAATTTTACAGACCCTTTAAAGAAACTGTCTTGCGAGAATTAGTTAATAAAATCTTGATTATAAAAAACCCCTAAAAAAAAAAAGTTTTTCCAACTAACATAATTAATAAAAAATGTTGCATGAAGAAGACCTCTAAAAAAAAGAAGCATCTTTTGAAAAAAACTTAATTTTAGGCATTATTTGAATTTTCCAATTTAAAACCGTATTGAGGGGAAGAAATTCTAAAAAAAAAAAAAACTTTTACATTTTTTTATAAAATTAACGAAAAAAATTTTCATCATTTTGGGATACATAAATTGTTATTAGTTATGTAAAAACTTTTTTTAAACGTTTTTCTCAAGTGACACTTTTTTTATGAGAAAGGAAAAAACCAAAACCCAAATTTTTTAATAGACTTTTTTTTTTCAAAAATCTGTTTGATTTCAACAAAGAAAATTTTTTTCTTTTCTAAAATTCCCCCCACCTATTTCTTGAATTTTTGGGGCGTTGTTCATGATGAATTTTTTCTGCAACCCGAAGCCAGAGCTTTTTTCCCCAGTTTAACTTTTTTAGCCCATTTCCCAAAAACATCTTAATTTTTCTTTTGCGGGGAAAATAAGGGGGGATTTTTCTTTGTTAAACAGTTGTCTACGTTTCTTTTAAAAAAAACAAAAAAATCTGGAAACTTGTGTAAAATTTTTTATTAAGGAAAGGAAAATTTTTTAGGGATCGAATTTTTTTCTAATTTAATAATTCTCCTTTTTTTATTTTCATAATGAAAAAAAGGCTTGCTTCTGCATGATAAAATCTCACTTTTTTTAATGAAGTTCCTTAAATTTTAAGGGAAATTACAATTTTGGTTAAAACGTTAAAAAAGTTTTAATTTTTTCTTAGAAGAAACTTTATTTTACTTTTTTATTTTTTTCCTTGAGAATTATTTGTTTTTTTTTTTTTCCTTTGTTTTTTAAAAATTTCCATTTAATTATTGTAAATCCATTGAAATTTAACTGGGATTTTAAAAAAATATTAAGGATATTAATTATAACAATTTTTTTACTTTTTTTGCAATTTAATCTGTAGTTTGAAATTTGAAATTAAATGGGAAAAAAAATTTCAAGTTTTTTTTATAATCGATTTTTTTCAACTTTTTTTTTCGGTGCCCCCCTTTGGGGGTCGCCGGCCCCAAAACAACAGTCTCGTAAAATGGAATCTGCTTTGTTCACAGCCTGTACGATTTTTTACCTCTGTTTTTTTGGAACTTTCCAAAATTAAATTTCTTTGGGCTTCCCCTCGGTTGTCATTTTTATTTTTTAACTTTTTCTGTTTTCCAACAGATAAAAAAAATTTTGAGATTTGTAAACAAAAATTAGCCCATCATATTGAAGTTTGAAAAATAGATTTTTTATTGAAATTCTAATTTTTTAATATAGGGGGGGGACGCCTAATTTCTCCTACATGGAATTTGTTTAAAGAAAAATTTTTGAGCATGATTTTTAAAAATTGTAAGAGGTGATGTAATCGTTTCAATAAATTGGGGCTTTTTTAATTTTCCAGTTAATTTTTAAAGGATTTAGAACCAAAGTTAAAGAAAAAATTTTATGGGGGCATTCCCTAATGAGTAAGGTGGAATAAAATCCTTTTTGAAAAAATAATTTTTTGGGCCCCCACTTTAATGCTTACAAAAAAAACTCTTGTAAACCTAAAAAATTTTTCTTGGAAATTTCTAATATATATAAAAAAGGGGTATGAAAAATATATACGTCACATATGTATTTTCATCTATAATTATATTATTAATATATTATATTATATCTTATATATATTATATATTATATTATTATTTTATTTTAATTATATGATTTTTTTTTTTGGTTGTATTGTTTTTTGTTCTTAGGTTTGCTTGTCATGAGGAGATATGAAAGGAATAAGAAAAAAAAATGGGTTTGGGAAAAGGGACATGTTTTGTTTTTTCTGATGTTTAATGGAAAAAGATTTTTGAATTGAAACTTTTTGGCCCCTTTTTTTTTTAGTTGTGTTCCTATTATGAACACAAGTTTGGCTATTTTTTCATTCTTCTATATTTTTTTTGTGTGTGTTTTTTGTTTTTTTTAAGTTTTTGGAAAAAAAGTGGTTTATTGTTGTTATTTCACCTTCTGTTCTCTGTTTTCTTATTTTCCTTTCAGTTATAAGTTTTAAAAAAATTTTATTTAAATCGATATTAAAGAGTTTTTAACTGATCAATAGGTTTGAAACTAGAAACATATGGTTTACTTGAATTCAGATATTAAATTTTTGGAATGGATTTTGAATTTTTTTTTTACCCTAAAGGGTAAAGAAAAAAAACCAGAGATAATTGTTTCGAAACCCGAACTTGTTTATTTTGAAATGAAATTAAAGGTTTGATAATCTGAACAAAAAGGAAAAAAAATAAAAAAAAAAAGCCCCCCCCTTTCAAAAAATTTTCTGGGGGGAATTTTTTGATTTTTGAGGTAAAAATAAAAACTAAAATTTTTTATTTTAATACCCCCTATAAAAAACATATTATTTTAAACCCCGTTATAAAAAAACCCCATATTTTCAAATAATATACAAACTTATATAAAGCATTTAACCCATTATTAGTTGTTTTTTAACGTATTGGTAAAAAATAATTCAAAGAAAAAGGAAAAAATTTTTATGTTTTCAATATTTTTCATTTAATGTCAAAATTGTTTAAAACAAGTTCTTCCAAAGCTTGATATAAGGGGAATGAGTTATTTTTTCTTTGTTTTGGCGTAAAAAAGAAAAAACTTTACTCTTTTTTACCTCTTATTTTTTATTCAAGATATATTATAAAATAATAAAATTTTATTGATTTTAATATATATATATATATATTAATTTATATAAATTATATAAATTATAATTTATTAATATATATTATATATAATTATTTAATTCTATTATTTTAAATTTATATAATAATTATTATTTATTATATTTATTTTCAAAAATCTTACCCGCATTTAGAACGGTTTGGGGAAATTAATGTATATTCTACAAAAATTATTTCTACTTTTCTAAAGAAAAACACAGCTATTTTCCAAAAAAAAAAAACCAAAATCTCTCCTTGCCTGTCGAACCTTTTCCTCCAATAATTTTAAATTTTTTCTTTCCTTCCTAAAAGGTCTAAATGTTTTTATATTTATAAATTATTTATAATAATAATTTTTATATTTTTATTGATATTTAATATACTAATTATATAATATTATATATTTAATTAATATATATTATATTAATTTATATAATTATATAATTTCTAATTTTTAATTTTATGGAAAAAAAGGAAGTGGAATTTTTTTTGTTTGGGAAAATATGGGTCTTAAATTTATTACAAACAAAATTAAAGTAATGATTAAAATTTTTTAAATGGGATTAAAACTATATTTATAAATTTCTCATAAAAATGGTTTAAATTTAAATTATTAGTTATAAAATTTTTTAATGATCGTTGTTAATAGTAGTAATAATTTGAAAATATTAATAGTTTAAATTTTAATCGGGACCCAATTTTTTATAAGGGGTAAATATTTTTTCACTATTTGGCAATATTTATTTTTTTGGTTTTTTTTTTTTTTGTTTTTTTTTATATATAAAAAGCGGCCCTTTTTAAAAGGGGGCTTTTTTTTTATTTTTCAGTGTTTTTAGGGAAAAGGCAAACCCCCGCCAAAAACCAACAGTCCTAGGGGGTTTCCGTGCAAAAAACCTGGTCGGTGGGAAGGGAATGTTGAGCTCCTTGATTGAGGGCTTTCTGCCCCTGGGTGCCGGTGTTTTATTTTTCTTCTTGTAATATTTTTATAATTTTAATATAATATAATAATTTAAAAGTAATTTAATATAGTATATAATATAAAATATTAAATTTATATTATATTTAATTATATTATTATAATTTAAAAGTAAATATATTATTTATAAATATATAAAAATAATTTATATAAATTGCGAGAATCTTTAATATTTATATTAAAAAAAAAAAAAAAATAAAATATTTTAATTTCTAAATTGGCTTTAATAATTTTTTAAAAACAAATTTAAAACAGAGAGGAATTTCTTCAAATTTAAAATATTTTTTCTTTTTCAATTTTTATCGTAATATTTTTTTTTTTGGGAAAATGGAAAAATTCAAGACAATCGAAAATAACTTTTAAAAACCAACCTTAATTTGTTAATTTACATTTATTGAGTATATTTCTTGGAATTTTGAGTATTTTAAAATGAAAAATTCTTTAAAATTTACTTAATTAATTTCTTTGTAATACATTTGGGTTTTCATAATTTTTTATTTTTTAATTTTTTTAAAATTTTTAATTTTTTTTGTTTTAAATTTTTTTTATATATCATAAATTGTTTCTATTTGCAAAATACTTGAATTAATTTAAAAAAAAAAAATTTGATTATCATCATATTTTCACTCTTTATTTTAACAAATACATCAAAATTAACCTTTACATTTTTTAGTGATTAATTTATGAAGAATCTTTTTATAAAGTAGTTGTAATCCCGGTTTCTATTTCTCACTAAAATATTAACCTTGTTAAGGACATCTATTTTTCACAACATTTTTATTATTCATAATTTTATTTTTTTTGAGGTTTTCTAGTATTGGGAAAATATTGGTACAGTAAATATTTAGCAAATTTTTTTTATTATTATTTAATATTATTTATTTGGTTTTTTTTTCCGATTTTATTATTATTTAATCGTGGCCCAAATTCATTAGGCCAAAAAAAATTATTATTTATTTTTACATGGGGCCTTTTTCCCCAAACTTATCGGCTTTTTTTTTGCGCTTTCCGGCGGGGGTTATATAAAGATATAATTTTTGGCTTTAATTTTTTTTGGAAAAAATTTAACTTATTTTGTATTCATTTCTTTACTTATTTTTATCTTATATAATTTATTATGTTACTATTATATATTTAATAGAAATATATTATTATTAAATTAATTTAATTATTATATATAATTATATAATTAATATTACTATATATTTTAATATATTAATTATAATATTTATGATATTATAAATTATAATATATTATTAATTTATAAACTTAAACATTTCTATAGATTTATTTAAAATTTTTTAAACTTTTTTGGGAAAAGGCTTTTAAAAATTAATTTTTTATTTTAATGTTTTCTTTTTTATATTTATTATTTCGTTATTTATTAGAATATATTCCAATTTGTGATAAAATGTTGATTTAAAAATTTTGAATTTTTGTAATTTTTTATCCTTGAACATTTATAAAAAATTTTCTTTTTTATAATTTAAAATGTAATATTTTTTCTTAATGAATATAATATAAATATACAAAAATAAAATAAATATTTCTGATAAATATTATATATTATTAAATATATATAATACTTATATAAATATTAAATGATATAAAAGATATTAAATTTTATATTTATTAATAATAATTATATAATATTATTTATATTTATCAAAAAAAAGTTCTCTATTTTTTTTTATTCGCAAAAAAGCATAAAAAAAAGTTCGAAAAAAATTAACAAAAAAACCATTTCTGTCATTTTGTTAAAAAATCTAATATAGGAATAATATTATTTTTTGTATATTATACCCATTTCGGATATAGAAAAGTGTTTAATAGTTAGTTTGAAAATGTATCGAGATTAAGACTGTTGTGTTTACAGGTTTCAGTATTATTAAGTTTTTATTTTAAAATGTTATTTATTTATTATAATTTTTAATTATAAAATAATTTTGGGATTTCCTTCAAAAAAGGAACCCACAAAAAAAACCCACTTTGTTTTTTTGCAAAAATAATTTAAAAGGGGGGGCCCCCCTTTCCATACCCAGCGAAAAATTTTTAACTTTTATGTTTTTAAAATAATTGACAAGATTTTCATCAAAATTTGATTAAATTTGTTTTTTAAAAAAAAATTATTGGGGGAGAATAATAATTAATTCATAAAAATTGTTATTATTTCTTTTATTTAAAACCATTTTAATTAAAAAATTTCCCTTTTTTGTTTAAAAAAAAAAAAATTTGGAATTTTTTTGAATTTGATTGATTTTAAAACACTAAGAGAAAAAAATGAATTTTTGATTTTTCTGTAGAATTTTACAAAAAAATGTTTAAAAAAAAAAATGGTTGTTTTAGTTGTAAAAAAAAAAACGTTTATTACGCGTTCTTTACAAAAATTTTCTAAAATTTTTTTTTTCTTTGAAAAAAAGTTTTTTGTTTAATTTTGTTAATATTACGGGCTAATATTTTTAAAATAAGGGGGGAAATTAAAAAAAGGCCCCAAAACCATTTTACTGTTCCAAACAAGATGTTTCTTGAAAGAGAGGAGAGAGGAGGAGAGGAGAGTAAAGAAAAAGGGAAGGAGGGGGGAGAGAGAGGAGAAGAAGAGAAGAAAGAGAAGCAGGAGAGGGAGAGAGAGAGGAGAGGAGAGGAAAGGGGGGAGAAAAGAGGAGAGAGAATGAGAGAGGAGACAGAAGAGGAAGAGAGAAGGAGAAGAGGGAGGGAGGAGAAGAGAAGGGTGGAGAGAGAGAAAGAGGAAGTGAGAGGAAAGAAGGAAGGAAGAGGGAACAGAGAGAAGAAAGAGAGAGAAGAAAAGGAGAGAGAAAGAGGGGAGAAGATATAGAGGAAGAACGAGAGAAGGAGAGAGGGGAAGGGAGAGAAAAGAAACGGAGAAGAAAAGGAAGAGAAAGAAGAGAGGGAGGGAGAGAGAGAGAAGAGGAAGGAGAGAGAGAGGAAGGAGAGGAAAGAGGGAGGGGATTGCGCCATTTGGGGGGGTATATATAGTGATGCAGAAAAACATTTTCTAAACTTATATTTTTAAGGCTCCCGCCCAACCGAAAGTAAGCAGCTCAGCTCACAATAAAAATTTTGGCTTTCCAAGAAAAATTACATTTATATTTTTTTCTATTTTTAATTTAAAAAAAAAGTTTAAAAAAAAAAACGTCGAATTTCAAACACAAAAGATCAATTTTGGAAACTGGAAAACCATTTCCACTAAGGTTTTTAAATTTTTACCAGAAACCCCGGGGTACCCTAAAGGGGATTTCCAAAAACCCGGCCCCCTTGTTCTTGCATGCGGGGGCTGAACTCGTTTTCTTTTTTTACCGACTTTTTGTAAGGGGCCACTGGAAACCGGGCTTTTTTATTTTACTTTAAAATTTTTCCCAACTATTAATTTTATTTTTTAATGACAATTGAATGTAAAAGACGTTTTTGAATTTTTTTTTCGTTCAAATGTTTAAAGAAAAAACGTGGGGGGACTTAATTTTTTTCTTATAGGAATTGATCATTGGGGCAAAAAAAAAATTATTTTTAAGAATTTTTATTTTCTTATTATTTTATGCCAAGGGATAGCGATTATGACCACTTGCGTATATTTTCTGAAAGGGGGGCCGGGTATTTTTTTTCCCCCCCCCACATAAACCTGGGAAAAAGGTTTTCGCGTTTTTCCAAACTTAATAAAAAAAAAAAACTAGTAAAAATAATTAATTGATTGTTCATATTATAAAAAATGAAACTTAAAAAAAGATTTTATTTTCGTTTGATAATTCGTAGACAAAAAATTTTGTTTTTTTTCTTTCAAGCTTTTAAAAAACAAGTAAGCATTTTGGAACGTTACTTTTTTCGAACGGAAACGGGGACTTATGGTTTCGTCTAATTTTAAAAAACCACACATGATTGGAGGCCCAAAACCCCCCAAAACATGAAAAAAAAATGTTAAACTCGTTTAACTAAGTCGTTGGGATTTTCCTCTTCCCCAAGGTTTTTTTGTAAGCCCAAAAAAACGAATTAACAGTTTCCGCCGTTAGGAATAATGGGGGGACTATGTGGGAAAAAACGCTTCTTTATCTTTTTTACAAACCTGGAGTTTAAAAAAGGGGGGGGGGAAACGGATGATTAATTATTATTAATTATTTATATTACCTCCTCTATTCAGAACCCAAAATTATGTTGCCTAAATGCGTGTGCAGTGTTGGGAGTCTGAAAGTGTTGGGACTCTTTTCCAAATTGGTTTGTTTTTGGCTGACCATGGGGCATGCCGGGCATTTCCCTTGTGTGCTTGTGGGGTTTCCCCTGTTACAAAAAAAAAAGAATTTATTTATTATTTTATTTTATTAATTATTAAATTCAGGGAATTGGAGGCAAAAGGAAAAGAGAATTGAAGAACGAGAAAAAAAAGAATAATTATTTTGGAAAAAAATTTTCAGGGACAAATTGATCAAAATGAAGACCCAAACCCCTGTTCCCCTATAAGGGACGAATAATAAATTATTGTGCTAAAACGTATTTGATAAATCTCTTTAAATATTATTTTGCTTAAAATTTCTTTATTATTAAAAACTTAACTTATAATAGCGGGGCGGAAGAAAGAGAACAAAAATGGAAATATTAAGGAATATTTTTTTTTTCAGGAAACTCCAAAAAGATGGGGGCTTCCCCAAAACCTTCATTTAATAATATTACAAAGTATAATTTAATTTTATTATTAATTATCTATTTTTATTTTTATTATTTTTTAATTTATTTTTTATTATAGCGGGAATTTTAAAAATATCGAATGAAAAATTGGGAATTTTAAATTGAAAAAAATCTTCCAGGAAATTTCAAGCACGTTCCTTTCAAAAACCCCTTCCCCCCCCTACAATTGACTAAAAAAAGGTATTTTTGAATTTTATTTTATAAATTATTATTATTTATTAATTTTATTATTATTTAGGAAGGGGAGAGATTTTCATCGTTAATAATATAAAGGGAAGAAATTAAATTAAATTTGGGGGGAAAAAGCAGGGCGTGGGGGAAAAAAATCTCCACAGGAGGCAAAAAATTTCCAGCCCCAAACAAATTCCCTAGGAAAAAAATTAGGTATATTATTTATTAATTCTTAATGTATTATATTAAATTAATCTTTATCCTTTATTCGTTTTACCGGGGGCCTTCTATGGCCTTTTTCCTCCCTAATTCCGTGAGGAGCCCCGAAGGGGGGGTTTGCGGTTTTTCCCTGGGGTCTGGTTGCTCGTGACAACCTCCCCCAACTACCTTTTCCTCATATTTTTTATCCTCCTCCCCAAAAAGCTTACTTGCCCCCCGCCGTTCCTTGAGGAATCTTTTTTCCTTTACGGGGCAACCTGCACCTTTCCCAAGGACTTGCGGTTTTTTTTTTCTTGGTGTGATTTTAGAAACAGGACGCTGGCTGTCCAACCTTCCCAATTCCAATTGGGGCTGGTGCGGCTTAAAAAAACTGCGAAACTAATTGGTTGTTGCCCATTTATGGGGGCCAGGGAACCTTCCCGTCCTTTTTAACCTTTTCCGGGGGGCATTTTTCCTTGGGGACCCCTTATTTCAGTGATCTTTTGAAGTTCTCTTGAGGGAATTTTTGCCCCAAAAACTTGTTGCCAAATTTTTTTTTTTTTCCGTTTCCCTCTTTTTTTTTTTCCGAAGAAACCACAAAAAAAGCCTTGGAAAGGTTGGAGGGGGGGCCGGTGATGCCCCTTAAAACCCCCTTAGCGGAGGGAAACAAAAAAAATTCATTTGCCCCTTTCCCCGCTTCTGTTCAAAATTTTTCAGTTGTTTTTCAGTTCCTTAACCTTGGCTGGAACCTTGAACCAAAAACTTATAATATAAATGAAATAGTGGCGGCGGTTTTCTCCCCCAAAAAACCCCCTTTATTTTTTCTTTTATGGGGCCATTTTTTTCTTTTTTTGGGGTCTGTTTAAAAAAAAAAATCTTCCATTTTTTTTCCGCTTTTTCCCCTTCGACCCCCCTTTTTCCTCCAACGGCGAAAAAAGGGGTCGGTCATTGCAAATAAATATTGGATTTTTTTAAAAACCCCTCTACCCGTCCCAAAACCAAAGTTGCGTTTCTCTCCGCCTTCCTTGGCTCTTTTCTTTGGCGCAGTAGGGATTTAGCCCCCAAAGTCTTTTGGAAGTTTAAATCCGGGGGAAGCAACCCCCCCACCCGTTTTTGCCTGTTTGGGAAAGGGGATTTTTCCTTTGTTGTCTCAACGGGCGGGGAAGGGTTTTCATCTACGGGATTCCTTGTAAAAGCGGGTTTAACCACAAATTCAAAAAAACTCAAAAAAAAATAAATAACAAAAAATTATTTTGATTAAATTTTTAGGGGGGCAAAACCCCCCCCCAACTATACCCCCAACTTAACTTTGTTTGTTTATTGTACGCCAGGGGGTTAAAACTTTTTTCTCTTTTCCTTCTTTTTTTAACTCCTTTTTAATTGGGGGGGGGGGGGACCCCCAAAAAAAAAAAAAAACCATTTTTTTTACTTTCTTCTTTTTTAACCTTAAATTTTTTCTTATTCTGTTATACTCTTTCCTTCGGGAAACACCAAAAGTAACTCAATTTTTAAAGATTTGGTTTCAGTTAAAGTTTTTTTCAAAATTTGTTCTTTCGCCCCCTTTTTTGGGTTTTACTTGGGTTTAACCCCCGCACCCTTTAAATCAAAAGTTTCCAATGGTTTCGAATTATACAAAAAACCCCAACAAGGGGGCAATCCGAAGAAAAGGAAAACTACTTTCCAAATCGTCGTTTATAACCTTTCACTTAAATCATTTTATCTTTTATTGCATGAAAATATGGCATACATCCATCCCTTCAATCACTCACAGTCTTTGGATATGATTTGATGATATAATGATTTATTGATTTACATACATAAAAACTCATTCTTATTAATGCATAAACATTTATTCAAAATCCCATTTACTTTACAAACTTTATTTTGAACTCGATCCTAATTTTTTCATTGTTAATTGCATTCACGTTAGAGTTAACTCATATAATGTCATTTGTTTTGTATTATTATTATTATGTAAGTTTTATTTTACAGTTTTTAAATTTTACATTATTTAAATTAATATTTTATTGTATCAAAAACAAGATAGTATGTACATGCACCCTTCCCCACGCCTATGCATACACATGTTATCAGTTCTTAGCTCATGATTTTTCATATATGTATTTTCATTAACACTAAATTTGTTATTTGAAATCTTAATTTTACATACATACATCACACCAACTTAACCTATCATGAGATGTTACCATAGCAGTACTATCCTTCTAGTATTTACCTAACATAACCAGTACACATATCCTCACGAAAAACATAACAAACAAACACATATTCGCATTACCAAATCTTGTTGTATTATGTACTTGTCGTCATATCTAAGGAGTCATACATAATGTTTCGTTTTCTTTTTTAATTGTAACTTAATTTATTCATTTTCTTTTCACCGCCAAAGATTTTTATATTTTATAAGTAAGGTAAAACAATTGTTTCTTTAAAAACATTTGTTTTGTTTAATGATTTATAAAGTTTTTAATTTTATTACATGATTTTGGAAGTTTTTGTTTTAAGTTTTAAATTGTTTATTATAATCTTATAAAGTTTTTTGATTTAAATCTTGTTTTAATCCTTAAAATTTTATTTTAAGTTGTTAAATTATTTTGGTTTTAAAAGCTATTTTTAGGTTTTTACAAGTTAATTTTTGGGTTAACCTTTCCTTAGAGTGGTAGTTTACCGTCTAAAATTTTCCGAATTAATTACTTATATATGAATTTTATCACAGGTCAACACCTCACGCTGCCCACCCGGATCACACAAGGTCCGTTGGTTTATGAATTTGAGAAAAGTTTTGTTTGTGTTCGGCCATTATAAGAGTAGTTATTTAATACTTGTTTTTTATATTTGAAAACCTAAACACCTATACCTAATACT
>JABUQX010013219.1:0-20000 GCA_015478945.1 Trachelipus rathkii | reverse complement strand
CTATTTCTCACATAAAATTCTATAACTATCTAGTGGAGACATCATCATGCAAATGTTTGCGGAATTCCACAGTTTCCGGTGGCCAGGTAACGACGATAAATGGTGGTTGCGAATTTCTTCACGGGGCGGTAATAGTAAATAGATAATCTGCAAGTCAAGTGTCTGTTATACTGCGGATTATGTTCAGCCAGGAAAAATGAAAATCGAGAATGAGGAGCTTTTGCGCCAAATGGTGGCCAAAAAACCAAGAATCGTGCAATAAGTCTGATAAGAGAGCGAGACATTATTCTTCTGATGGCATTGAGATCTTGTTCTGTGCGTGTGGTCATGTTGAATTGAATAAATCCAATAAATTACAAGCAGTATGAGATAAGGATCTGCTATGTCTAAATGGCTACTTAACTGCCGAGGAATACGAAATGGACTCATGTAGGGGGCGTGCCGGCCAAGAAAGATCAACGGCTAATTCTAACAATTCCCGATAATCACTCGGTGCTGTTTTAGGCGTAACATCGATCTTCAAGAAATTCAATCATAATACAACGGAACGATCCTGGAGGCGGTAGAACGTGCTACGCCCCAGTTAGTGGGTATGTTGTAATCGTCCTAGGGTCGACCCGAACTGTTCTCTTTAAATTTTTTTTGAGATAATATTTTACATCTGTCGGCAGTGTTGCTGCCCATTACATTGTATTTAGAAACATAACTTATTAAGATATTGCTCGAAGATGTGGTGTCTACATGAAAGATGGAGTAAATCACGTTCAAACATATTTTTCATGCTTGTACAGGCACCATTTATTCTTCCGGTGTTGCTTGCGGTTGTATCGAAGCACAATGCTTGCATATTTTCTTCTATGGCCCAATTTTCCACTGCTCGAAAAACGGCTATAGCTTGATCTTCCCCTGTAACTGCAGGAATTTCAGGTATACCTAATAAATGTTCTTTGCCCTGAAACGTAACTATTATTGGTAGTAGATCAATTTTCTCCGCACCATATAAAATTGGAAGAAGCTTGCTATCCCAGTGTAAGGCAAACGCATTGCATCCCGCAAGATTAAACTGACCTTTAATTTCCACTTGCATCTGCTTCCAGAATTTCATCCGTCGATGTTGAAATGATGTGCGATTAATAATTAAAGTTTGTAAGTATCATAGCTTGAAAACTTCTGCTGCGGCCATAAACAAGTGAACCGCGTTCCGATTGCTAATTTTACAGCTGTCTAATGCTTCAATTAAACGGGGTGTGAAAATGTTTAATGTACTTCTTCTCATTGAAGTACTTGGTTCATTTTCTCTCTGTGTATCTCCTGTGTCTGGTTCTGATTTTTCATACCCGCTATCGCTGCTTGATATTGGTGATAGCTTGTAAAGTGTTACCGTAATCGTTGGCCATTTCTTCGTAGATCCTCTTCGTCTCTCAGCCTCCTGGTCTATTCGTTTCCTTTTTTATTCTGTCAACGTGATGTATGTTTTTGATCAGTCCCAGCCCATGGAACTTTGGTTGTGTCCTTGTCCTGCCGCTGATCAATAGATAAAATGTGAAATTATCCTCTTATTCTTAAAGATATCCAAGCCTTTTTCATGAGCGAGCATCGAAATAAAAAGTATCCATGTGTTGCTCAAATGTTACACGTTTTTTGGGTTTTCCACTTCAGATACTCTGTTCTAAGCCTCTTTTGTAAAATCTGTCCATTCTTGCACTTAACGTAAAGTTGGAGATCAGAGGCCGTTAAAGTTAACCTGCGATTGGAAGGTATTTTGTGCTCCAAATAGAAATTGTTGATGTTTCGCGAGTGAGAATTAATGTTTTTAGTCTTTGACGTAAAATAGGGATTGAGATGATCAGTCATAGTACAAGAATACGCTACAAAGTCATGAATTAGTTATTATTATGTATTATTATTATTATTTATTATTATTATTATTATATATTTATTATTATTGATTATTATTATCTACTTATTATTATTATTATGTATTATTATTATTTTAGATAATAATAATAAAATAAGTAATAAAAATATATAATGAATAATAATAATAATAATAATAATAATAATAATCATGAATGAATATATAATAATAATAATAATAATAATAAAAATAATAATAATAATGAAAATCAAGTCAAATCAAAAAAATACTTTATTCTCTCTATGGTATACATAGTTATGCTTACATAAATAATATTTAAATACATAGGGATACTATAGATGAGAAAAGGGCATCTAGAGGGGGCCGTTTTCGTCATGTGAAACCCTAAATAATTAATAATAATTAATAATAATGAAATTAATAATTAATAAAATTAAATATAATATGAATCAAGTAATAATAGATAATATAATAATAATAAGTTATTATTTATTATTAATATTATTGATTTAATTATTATTATTATTATTATTATTATTATTGTATTAGTTATTAATTATTTATTATTAGATTATTAGTTATTATTATTATTATTAGTCTATTATGTATTGATTGATTATTTAGTTAAAGTAGGTAAGTAGGTGAGTAGGTAGTAGTAAGTGAGTATTAGTGAGTAGTAATCTGCTATCTTTCAGTATCTACATAGGTTTAATTTTACTTATTAATTATTTATTATTGATTATTGATTATTATTATTATTGATTATTTATTATATTATTTTATTAGTTATTATTATTATTACTATTGAATATTATTTATTAATTATTGATTATTGATTATTGATTATTATTTATTATTATTATTATTATTATTTTATTATTATTATTATTATTATTATTATTATTGATTATTAGTTATTATTAAATATTATTATATATTATTATTATATTATATGTATTATATTATTATTGATTATTATTAATTATTATTATGTATTATTATGTATTATTATTATTATTATTTATTATTATTATTTATTTATTAATTGATTATTGATTATTAATTATTATTATTATTATTATTATTGGTAGTAGTTGTAATAGCTTTATTTATATACCTAACCAAATTATTATTATATATTATTATTTTATTGATTGATGTAGAATTAATGATGATTTATTATTATTATTAAATTATTAGTTATTATTCATTATTATTTTTATTATTATTATTATTATGTGGATTATTTATGATTATTATTCAATTATTATTATATTATAATTTATTATTATTTTATTATTAATTACTTATTATTATTATTATTATTATTAATTATTATTAATTATGTATTCATTGAGGAATCTGAGTATATGATGTAGAACTAGCTATTATGTAGCAGCAGAATTCTGGACAGAGTATGGGAGAGTATATCACCATTTATGGATTATTTATTTTATTATTATTAATTATTATTAATTTTATTCATTATTATTATTGATTACTTTTATTATTATTATGTAAATTATTTTGTATAATAATAATTTCATAATCAATTAAAAATATTTTTATTGCTATTCTATAGTATTAAGTTTTCTGTGACGCGCTCATTTTAACAACAATTTAGTTAGAAGACGAATTTTGGAGGAGTAATATTATGGTGTATTATTATTATTATGCTTGTAAGTAATACTACTCTTATTATTATTATTATTATTTGATATATTTTAATTTAGTATATACATAAATCTATGATTATATATATATATATATGTATAGTGTATATAGGTTATATATATATATTATATATATATAGTATTATATTTGATATATATACCTAGTATATATTAACGGTTCCGTAAATTTGTGTATTTAAAAAAATAGATGTGAATTAAGGAAGAAGTTTTCCAGGTACAATACTGTTGGTTCGCGGCCCGATGCTAGGAAATTCGGCGAAAATGGCGACTTGCAGGTAATTGCGGAATCCGTGAATGACGTTTCATTCCAGTGCGGCTCAAAATACACGAGAAACCGCTTCAATCAAGAAAAAGGAAACCTTCCAGATAGGCTCGTGTAAGTAGTATATGTATTGCATTTTATACACAAGCATTTTCTAAAAGAAGAATATAATAGATGTCCTGCAATGATAGGCGAGAATTGAAAGCTCCGGTTGGTCTTTCCAAAAACCTCACCAACGGCCTGCCACCATACTGTGCGGCAAGTCACAATCCATTGTCCCAGGAATAAACTTATGCATCACACGGGGCGGCATTCAAAACACCTGGACTGGGCCAAGTTTTCCACGGTGGCGTATAGGACGTAAAAGAAAACATTTGAACTAGAATCATGACAGCGACTGTGAGATGAATATTCATACCAGCGGAAGAAGGTCCAGACCATTTAGAAACCGACGGAGAATTTAGAAGGATCCTTTAGCTGCGCAATTCAGACGCTCTTTTGGCATGAAAAACTTTCATGACCACGTGATACTCTGCCACTTCCATCGTCCACCCAGAAGATTCTTTACACCACTTTGACGCACTCTAACGCATTCTTCAATTCAAATGGAATGACCAAGAAACACTCTCGTCCAATGCTTTGTCCTTACAAAAACTAGTCAAAGAATTTTTCGAAAAACTGAACGAGGAAGACTCCATTCTCACCTTCCCAGACAAATTTAAAAATGCGATAGCAACTGGATTTCTTTATACACAAATACCAAGCCATCTGCAAGACTACAAAAGACAATTTGTAAAAGAGTACGAGTACGACCTGCCTCTCCCCAAGCAAATACAAAAATTCCTTCAAAAGTCCCACGGCCGACTCTACAATCTACCTAACGCAAATACTGACCCTGCAGCTTCTCAAATGAATGTCAACCTACTGACTAAAGGTAGAAAATTTTCGAGACCGAAACCTTCTACCCAACCCATGTAGAAGCAAACTTTTCTTCAAAAATCTTCACCTGCCTACCACACTGAACGACCGTTTCCTTCGCATCCCAGGTTAAACCCCGAGCATTCACCTCCAATATGCTACCATTATGAACAATCAGGCCACTTCAAGAGTCCAGTGTCGTTTAATGCCATTGCTATACTCACTGCCCCCTGAAAATTGGATTCCCCTCAAATTAAATCCTATTTTTCAAAATTACGCACTTAATCTTCTTCAGAGCAAATTCAGAGAAGATATAACATCAAATTACTGCACCAATGAGGAAAATCAAGATATCTCTTCATGGAGGATCACTTCTCACAACAGCAATATTCCTGTATGACTCTCACTTCTAATTATCAACAGCCCAAGCTATTCGCTTCAAAGAACGCAGCAAAGAATGGTATGAAAATCGCCATAAAGGAATTTTTGTTTGGCCCCGACACTGCGCTAGTGATCTTCGTCGCCCATTGCGACCGAGAGAGTGCATTCTTCAATGTTAAAGTATTTCTAGTAATAAATTTTATTGAAGATAGGAAAATTCCATTAAAGTTAATGGCACGCAAATCCTCACATAAATTTACGATTCACATAACGATGCCCTAAAATATATAATATAATAATAATAATAATAATAATAATAATAATAATAATAATAATAATAATAATAATAATAATAATAATAATAATAATAATAATAATAATAATAATAATAATGATTATATAATAATAAATAATAGATAATAATACCATAATAATAATAATAATAATAATAAAATAATATAATAATAATAATAATAATATAATAATAATTACCTACATGATTTTAATCTCAGGCATTTGAAATTAATATTAATAATGCTAACGGCAATTACAGTAATTTTAAAATTATTCATAGTATTAATAATTCTACTAATACTCATTGCAAAAAGGATCAAACACCCTCACAACTATTGCAACATGATTGCCTCTCCTCACCCACTCTCCCTCCTCACCATCTTCAACATTCACAATCGCAACCAAATATTGCAAGTATTTCTCCACCCTTTCCACATTTGTACTCACTCCCATCTCTCTCTCGCTACCCAAGTTCGCATATTAACTCTCTCTCTCTCTCTCTCTCTCTCTTCTCTTCTCTCTTCGTCTCTGAGAAAATCTCTCTTCTTCTCTCTCTCGTCTCTCTCTCTCTCGTCCTCTCTCTCTCTCTCTCTCTTTCAGCATTGTAAGCAACATTTATCAACGTCTCAACCTATTGTTGCAAATACCTTAATGGTTGTACATAGAACTCAGGAATCGAATCCTTCTTCCCTCACATTTAACACAATCTCTCCCCGCCTTAACACCCAATCTCCCAAAACATCTCAACCTAGCAACACAGCTCCAGTAACTTTCAACAATGGCAATTTGCAACATAAATCATTTCTCTTAGACACCGGATCCAATGGGTCTTTATGTAAACTCTCAGTCTTTCACAACCTCCAAAATATACTCAATACACACATAACCCTACACAGCCGTTCCACTCTCACACTTATTAATATCGTCTTATTACTTTACCATTTTAGCTTCTGTTCTTTTCGAGTTTTCGATTCTGTAATGGAAAACTTTCTCCCTGATCTTTATTCCTCTGCTCTTTTGTTGTCCAGATTTCCTTTTAGGTCTAACCGTCTTTAGGTAAATGCTTCCATCTCTCTCGATCTCAAAATTTTATGCTAGTCGTTGACATAAATGAGCACACCTACCTTTCGCTCATTACTAACTCATCCTACTCATTCACACTCTCACAAAAATCTCTTCATCTCTAAGCGACTTCCAATCTCTTCACCACAACAGCGATATGCTATCACCGGTGAGCGATCCTTTCATAAGATGAAGACGAATGAATTGTTCCAACTCGCACTTACTTCAGCAAACCAAAGCTTTCGTAATTCCTTCCATTCCTCTCTCACAGCCTCCATCTCAGACTATACACATCACGCCTTTATACTCAGATGACATCTCCCTCTCTCACAACCTTCCTATAGACTCGTATATAGCATACAATGTATATACCACTTCTATTACGGAAATTCACCCACACTCCAAAACAACACTTTCTCTTCATGCCCTCTCTTCGGCTCACACAACCCCCTCAGAAAACTTAGTTTTGTCACAAATAACATATCAATTATTATCTTTACGCCGGCAGCATTCTCTGGACATGCAATAAGGCCAAATATTGATAGACATCATTAATTTGAGCAATTCCTCCCCAAACATTACAAAAGAATACTCTCATCTCCACTGCAAACCCCATTATAGTTTTAGATGATTCAATAGAAATCGCCCATACACACCTTTCTACCTCTAGTCAAGGCCAATTCACTGCACAAATTGTATCCCCTATGAAGAAATTCTCACCTCATCTATCAAAGACACCTCAAAAAAGAACACTTTAACACGATCCAAATTTATTTGATCAGTTGCTACAACTGCTACTCTCATATAGTGACGTCATCACACTTGAGGATTATGAAGTCCTCATTTGTCCTCTGCAAAAATTCTCCCTACAACTGAAACCAGACTTCCCAAATACACTATATCGCCCACAGTATCGACTCTCACACAAATATCTCACACACATAGATGAATGGATCACAAAGTCTCTTCAAAAAGGTTACATTAAACCAATCTCTTCTCCACATAGCTTTCCTCTGCTTGTGATCCCCAAAAAGAATCCCTCTCGTTCAAGAATTGTAGACGATTACAGACACATCAACTCTCACACAATTTTAGACCGCTACCCTCTCCCATGTATAAACGATCTCCTCAAAACATTAGGCAAAAGCTCTCTCTTTACCACGGTTGACCTCCTCGATGCATATCATGCCCTAGAAATTGAAGAGGAATCTCAACCATATCTCGCTTTTCGCACCCAAAAGGGACAATTCTGTCCCACTAGACTAAATTTTGGACTCGCAAACACACCTCCTCTCTTTGCACGCACAGTGGAAGTAGCTCCCTCTCACCTATTAGGCACAGCTTGCAGAGTATTTCTCGATGACGTTTAAATCACAGGCCATTTAACATCCTCCCATTTTCAAAATATTACTAAAGTCTTTGACTCGTTTAGGAAAAATAAACTTCGCATTAAACTCTCGAAATGCAATTTTCTCAGAATAAGTGTTCTTGTCCTTGATTTTCACTTCTCCAATAATGGCATAAGCCATGATCCCGCCAAATTAATAACACTTCAATCATTCACACCTCCCACGAATACTGCGGAAACATGTTCATTCATGGGTCTCCTAAATTATTTCCACCATTTAGTGAAAGATTTTGCCTTAGTCGCTAGTCCAATAGCATCCCTATTACGCAAAAACGCACAATTCTTCTGGAATCCAGAACAATAACATGCATTTGACACCCTCAAACAAGCCCTACTTCTCAATCCACAATTAGCTTTTTCAGACTACAGTAAACACTTTTTCCTCAACACGGATGCCTCTCAAAAAGGCCTTGGAGCAGTTCTCTATCAACAAGATAAAGATGGCAAAGAAACACCACTTTCTATTGTCAGTTGCTCTCATTCGAAATTAGAAAAAATTACAGCACACTAGAACAAGAAGCTTTACCAATAATATTTTCCCTTTCCAAATTCAAAAACACAATCCTGGGATACCCCCTTACAATCATAACCGACAATCAACCCTTTACACACCTCTTTAGACACAAACAACTCACAGGTCGGCTAGAACGCTGGAATTTATTTATCCAAAGTTTTAACCCCCAAATACAATATAAGGCTGGCAAACTCAGCATTATACCCGACTATCTCAGTCCTACCCACTCCCACTCGCCACCTCACAACAACACACACACCTTCCTCACTCACTACTCCACAATTTACTAATCAATTTGCACTCACCTCACAAACTCACGAAAATATTTCCTGCTCAAACCAGAAACTTTCATTACAGAGTAGACAAATTCCCCTCGATAAGGACCTCTTTATAAACGTATCAAACTCTAATCATCTTCCACAGCGTCCCCTACTCATCCATCATCTCCACATGTAATCATACAAGACATTTTATGCTATAAAACTCCAACTGGTCGGCACTACTCGAAGTTCCAGACTCTATTATATGCTCGGTAATCGAACATATTCACTCCATTCTAGCTTTATGCCACTGTGGCTCAGAAAGAACGTTCAATAAGCCAGATCTAGCAGGAACGTATGCTTTCCCAAAATTACCCACTCTCATTATACAATTCTGTGCCAACTGTGATTCTCGTAGTAAAGTTAAAGGCACAGTCCCCAAACTCGCCCCCATCGAAGAATATCCCCTAAATACTGAACCATTCTCTAGAGTACACTGTCACCTTTTAGGCCCTCTTCCACTCTGCCACATCTCTCAATCTAAATACATTCTCATTTTTAAAGATCAGCTCACACGATATATCGAATTAGTACCACTCAAACTACACACTGCTAAAGACATCACTCAAGCCCTCCTCGAACGAGTCGTTGCAAGGCACAGCACACCAGAAGTTTTAATATCTGACCAAGCCCCAGAATTCAGATCAGAATTCTTTAAATAGCTCTGCTTCCTGTGGAAAATAAAAGCCGTCAATATTGTTGTTAGACACCCCCAATCAAACACCCTCTGTGAAAGAGAGTCCCTAAAATTTGCAAATTATCTTAGAAACTTTGTTAACACAAATCATAGTGACTGGAGTAAATTTTTACCATTTGCACAAATCTCTATCAACAGCACTTTCAATTCCTCGATCGGCACCACACCCCACTTCCTTCTCCACTATTATAACAAAAGATTACAATGGCACCTTCCCAACCATAAATCACTCTTCAACATCGCCAACACCACCCACATCAACATCAATGATCATATTGACGAATAAGCGGAAAGAGCAAACCGCATCAGATAATGACTTGACACCATTTGTTAGAATTCACCCAAAAACAGATCGATGCAAAACACAAACAAGCGTTACTAAAAGACATACACATCGGAATTTATGTTTTCAACCTAGACACAAAGAAATCTCATCAATCTCCTAAATTGTTTCCGAAATGGTCAGGCTCATTTTAAGTTAAACGCCTCATACCTTTCAACAAGCTTCTTCTCCAATGCCTACACATCTCATAAGAATTTATAGTACACACAAACAATGTCAATATCTCTCATAGCATACCTCCAGCAGCACCCACTCAATCAAACAACCCAAATCATCACACATCCAACCACATCCTCATCCTTCACCTAATACCCTCATACACCACCAACAACCACGACAAGCCATACTGCTATATCCCCCACCACTCCACCTCCTTCTCAACCACTATCTCCACCTTTCATTTTTCCACCACCTCAACCATGCTCTTCAAAGGTCATGTCCCCTACTCATAAACACACCCCACATTCCGGAACACTACCTAGAAAACTCTCTTTCCCACATATCCAACACAACCAACACCTCACTCCCATATATCCAACCTTTCTCCAAACCTAGACATATTTCCATCTCCACCACGTCTTTTCTTCCCACCTTCAAAGGAAACCCTAACACTCCAACCTACTCACAACCTTCCCAATATATTCCACAAACCGCCTACCCACCCGCACCAGATACATCACCTCCAACACCCCCCGATTATGGATGATTAGATCCAAGCTATCAACCACCCCATTATAAACACCCCCAACAACCCCTCTCAGTGAAATTACGCAGTCAGATTAAACAACTTCAACCTCAACAACCAACTCAACAACCACAAACTTCTATTTCTCCTTCCTTTACAGCACCACCCTCTTCTTCAGTAACAGTCACCCGAGGAAACAGAACATGGTTCCTACCTCCGAAACAACCTATCCTTCGAGGTACAGCTCTACCTCCTTTCTCTCTACCTAAACCTCCTGCTCCACCCCCACCTCCATTCTTTGATTCTCCACCTCCTCTACCACCAAAAACACATTCCTCTTCCGTTTCCCATCAAACAAATTTTCTCAGCGCGGGGAACATTTCATATCAATATGAAAAACAAAACACAAATAAGCAATATAAGACTTTTTCATGTTAACATCCAAAAATTTCAAATACCCTATCTACCTAGTATATAACTACATCCAATAAATGTCCACTTTGATAAACGATTAGATACATTGAATAAAACTTTCCAAAAGCAACCCTCTTGGCACTCGCAACACACTCCCATTTCAGGAATATCTTAATTTTTTCATCACTATCACTATCGCTATCCTGTATTTTCATTTACATATTAAAGAATAAATTTCCAACTGCAACCCAAACAATAAACATTGATCTACTCACCATGCATTCTCGCACTTTTCAAAAACCTCTTCAACCTGAACCAACTATTCCGTCTTTTTATCCAACACGGAAACTCCCTAGAACTCCCGATGCTACATACACAAACTCCAATTTATAATTTCTCATGACCCCCCGGTTTCCTATTGGCTTCAGTCAATAGATCAAATTAAATTTCATTTTCTTGTCATACAGATGAAATTATTTATCTGTTAAAACACATGTATCTATATCACAAAGGACTTTCTTAATCATTCACCTATTTGCCAAAAACAAATAACTTTTGTACTACAATATACCACACTTTATAAATTAATCGATAAAAATTTCAGTTTCAAATTGTACTTCGAACTTTTTGATCATATAGAGACATATAAAAAGAAAAAATTTCTCCACAAAACTATCAATTCCAAGTAATACTTCATGCCTGAGAAGGTGAGTTTTAACACTAACTAACTATTCTTTTCAATAATTTAATTTTCTTCAGGATATAGGATAAAGAACTTCGCGTTATTTTACTAAAATTATTATTATTGTTTTTATTCTGGTTGTTGTCATTAGTTTATTATTAATAATGGTAGTAGTAGTAATGGTTTTATTATTATTATTATTATTATTATTATTATTATTATTATTATTATTATTATTATTATTATTATTATTATTATTATTATTATTATTATTATTATTATTATTACAATTCAATGCATGTTCGCGATTTGCTTAAATTTGTGATATTATTGATTAGTATTATTATTATTATATATTAATAATATTTTTATAATATTATTATTTATTGATTCATTATATTAATTATATTTATAGTATTATATTACAATTCAATGCATATCAGTTTAAACTTTAAATTTGTTCATATTATTATTATTATTATTATTATATATTATTATTAATTATTATATCTCATTAATTTTATTATTAGATTATTATTAATTATTTATTATATCATTTAATATATTATCAATATATATTATCCATTTATATTTATTTGTCAGGTTGAATTACTATTCGTAATTTTGTCTTGTTTATATTATATTAATATTGTACAAGATTATTATTTATATTATATTATTATTATTATTATTAGATTATTATCTATTTTATATTATATTATTATATATTATAATGTATAAATTTATTATATTCATATACAGACTAATAATTATATTATTATTATTTTGTAGTCAGATTATTATTTTGTGACTTTGTAATAAGCTTAATTTATATCACCAGTATTATTATTATATTATATTATTATATTTATATATTTATTATATTATTATTATTATTATTATTATTATTATTATTATATTCATATTATGATATTATCATTATTATTTTATTATAATTGTTTATTAATTAATATTATTATTATTATTATTATTATTAGATTATTTATTATTATTATTATTATTATTATTATGATATTATTATTATTATTATATATTACCTCATTAAATAATAAATGTATTTATTATTATCTCAATAAACTATTTCTATTATCAGCATTTTCATCTCATTTTATTTTCAATTAGATTTTAATTAACTTATATTAGATCATTTTATTTATATGTTATTATTATTCTTGCTATATTGTTATATGATCATTATGTAATTAAATATATATATATATATATAATATTATATAGATATATATATATAAATAATATTATATATATAAGATATAATATATATATATAATATATTATAACTGATATATATATAAACAAATATATTATATATATATATATATAATATATAATAAACTATAATATTATATATTTTATAATATAATATAATATTATATATATAATATATATATATATATATATATATATATATATTATATAATAAATATATATATATAATATAATATATATATAATATATATTAATATATTATATAATATAGTATATACATAGATAATATATATATATATATATATAATATATATATATATATATATAATTATATATAATATATATATATATATATAAATTTCTTTATCTATTGTTTCTATGGTATAATATAAATATTTGTTATTCAAAATAAACGTATGAAAATAAAAATTTGACTATTTTTAAGAGTGTATCATACAACAAAGAATCTGCTAACATCTCAAAATCGGCGAAATATATATATATATATATATAATAGATATATACTATAATATATATATAATATATGATAATATATATATATACTATATATAATATATATAATATTATATAGATAATATATATATAAGAAATATATAATGAATGTAATTTCAGCCTTACATATAAGAGAATAATATAGTGACACAAAAATTTAATATAAGTGAAACTATTGTACCTAATATTGTAACCAAAAACTACACCATTAAAAACGAAAATTGTCCTCACTTTATTAAAATCAAAAAAATATAAAATTTGAAAACATGATTTATTTTTAAATTAAAAATCCTGATATTATTTCAGTTATTTCTAGCCTTCGAACAAAGGAAAGAAATGATAGAAAAGGTTACTAAAATTCCAAACAAGATAACAAAAGTTCCTGAAATGTATATAGCCATTCCGAATGAAACCAAATAAGGGATGAGATTCAAAAAGATTTAATCAATCTTTCTATCCCCGCGAGCATAAATTTTCATCAAATCCTCATTTCATCCATTCAGAAAAAAACATGTAACTTCGTCTCCAATAGACAACATAATATATATATATATATATATAAAAAATTATATATATATATAAATATATATATAATAATAATATATATATATATATATATATATATATAATAATATATAAATAGATATATAGATATATATATATATATATAATACCGTATATATTTCTTTCTTTATCTTTCTCCTTTCCTCAGATTGAGGTGCGGTGAGCCACATGCACCGGAAACAGAAAAGTTAGTTACCATCTCCTCAAACCCTTAAGTGTCTGTGGTAGTAAAAAAAATCCACCCAAGGGTTTAAAAAGACCGCGACGGACTGTGATGTCTCGTCAATGTAGATCATCTCTTGATTCTAACCCACAACTATATCCCCTCATAAAACCCTGCCACACTAATGTGATGCACTTTTCTTCTCAAATCTGCAAAACTCACATTCCTTTTC
This sequence comes from Trachelipus rathkii, assembly GCA_015478945.1. NCBI lineage: Eukaryota > Metazoa > Arthropoda > Malacostraca > Isopoda > Trachelipodidae > Trachelipus > Trachelipus rathkii. The sequence goes on along the minus strand of JABUQX010013219.1, from coordinate 5,727 downwards.
TTCAGACATTCCTTGCTGACTCAATCCACTTTTTCTTCGGTATCCATCCAGTCATTCCCAACACGCTCCCCCACCACTATACATCCGATTAACCAACTGACTATCATCCATCCTTTCTATTTGACCAAACCAACTTATTTACGCCTTTATTCATACCACACAATTCTCTAACATGTTAATTCCTCATTTTCTCAATTTTTCTTATACCTAACAGTCCCCTAAGATTGTCAATCTAAAAGATTGACCTTAGATCATATTTGTCTTATTACAACCATATTTTCCCACTATCATTGACCCGGGAACAGCATATCTCATGCAAAAAACCCTAGTGAACTCAAACTGTCCCTTGCATTCACAGGATTAATTCACAAGCACACTCTTATTGCACCAACCACCTTTTTTACTACACTCTGCATTATCCGTTCCCTATTCATAAAAAAAAGTAATTATATTTAAACTCAGACACTTGTTCTAATTTCTCACCATCCAACATGATTAACACCCCGGACTCTCCTAACTCACCTCCATCATATTACTCTTATTTACGTTTATTTACAAAACCCTAATTTTACACATTCTGAAAAAATACTCCAACCATCGACTCAAAACTTTCTAAAGATTCGCTAAACAGAACCAGATCCTTAGGGTACAATAAGCAGGACATCTTACACTCTCTTCCATTCTCCATCAGTCTAACACCTTCCCCTACCGCTCCTACCTCTAATTCTTTCATCACCCCATCCATATACAAATTAAATATCCAAGAAAGCTCAACACATCCCTGCCTCATCCCTCTACTAATATTTAACCATCCGCTTTTTCAACTTCTTTTATTCCTATACATGCTTCACTATCGATATACATACTTTTGATTCTATTCAGAAGCCTACCATCAACACTATATATTTCTAACACCTGTCACAAAATTTCCTTGCTAATCATGTCATACACCAGTTGCAAGTCCATAAAACCTAAATACAATTACTCCTTCTCTCTCATTTTCTCAATCATTTGTTTTAATGTGAAGATTTGAACTACACATCCTCTTGCACTTTTAAATTCACCTTGTTCTTGGCCAATCAGTCCCTCGGTCACTCGACACACTCATTCAATATAAATACCAGCATACCTTTCCTACTACACTCAATAAACTAATTCCCTATACTTCATAAAATTCCCCTTATCTCCCTTACTCTTATATAAGAATACTATTACTGCTCTCTCCCACTCCTTTGGAACTACATCCTCCACAAACTCTTTGTTAAACTACTTCCATACGCAGTCAATCAAAATCTCGCCTCCATTCTTGATCATTTCATTAGAAGTTTTATTTCTGCATGAGTATCCCTAAACTTCCTCACTTTACCTATTACCTCCTCTTTACTTATTACCTCATCCTCAAAGTACCTATTTATTCTAACACCACCAAACCACCAAACCCACATCACATATCACCTCTTCATTACTGGCAATGTTATTATGAAGTTTCCCTCCATAATCTCCTCAACCATTTATCAGTCACGAAAGAACCATCCTTATTCATTATTTAAGCAGGCTCCGTATCTTCATTAACCTTTCGTACTTCCTCTCAGAAGAGCTTCCTAACATTGTACAGTCCAATCTTCTCTTCCAAACTGTTCGCTTATCTCTTTTTACATCTTACGTATGCAACTTTTAGTCTTTCTTTTTTTCCATATATATTTCCATACACCTTTCTTTCGAAATCTCATCATTTGCTTTTAGTACATTCAACCACGCCTCGTTTTTACTTTTAACCGCTTGCATAACCTTTTCATTCCACCACTCATTATTTCATATTCTTACTTCATACTTAAGCACATCCACATGTCTCTGCAAAGTGCTTCCTTCCATTGCTTCATATTTGTCAGCATCTGTTCACATTCAATTGATTTATTTAAAGTACTCTCACATAATTTTCCTTATAAATTTGCTCGTTTAACTCCTCCCTCTTAATTTTCCCACTTTCTTCTTCCTTATCTCTTTCCTTTCCATCAATGACACCACTAACTTAATCTACAATAAACAACCCAATTATCTGATATTCCCATGCCCAATCCCATCACTGATTTAACACCATCACATACTTCAACACCTCATTCTTCACCAACACAAAATCAATCATACCTTTTCATTTGATCCATCTGCTACCTATATCAACTCTAGTATACTTATGAATACTCTTGTGATCAAAGAATGTATTACTTACACATATACCTCTCTCCTCACAGAAATCAATCTTATTTCTATCATCCTCAATTTTCTCTCAACCCAAAAGGCACTTGTTTACCATCCCGTTTTCGATTACCTATCCAACCATTCAAGTCGCACAACACAATCAATCTAAAGCCCCCACTAATCCCGTCCAAAAGATTATTCAAATTATCCCAGAAAGTCAAAAGTCACAGTCTCTTCAACATCACCCTCAGATGGGCCTTATGGTGCAACTACATATCCTTTGGCTTTCTCAAACTTAGAATTCAAATACTCACCCAAACATAGTCTACCAAAGCCCTGAGCCACAGGTCACTCATCAGAATCGCAACCCCTTCTCTATTCCACCTCATTAGTCTCCACTTCAGCACACACGAACAAATTTTCCCCATTTTACTCGTTTTTACCGCTTCCCTTCTTCTTTGTTTTAGTCACATCCATTAAATCAAATTTACCCTTTCTAAATACATCCATCACCTCTCTCCTCTTCTCCTCGTCCCTTATCCCTCTAACATTCCATGTACCCAGACAATTCATACAATTTCCCCGAAAAATACAAAGTCGCTTACGGCAGTAACGACCAGATTCAAAGCATGCATAATCATTCCAAGCAAAGAGATAAGTGTCAACGAGTCTTCAACCCAGCTACCACTGTCCTTTTAGTAGCCAAAACACGGCATTCAGAACGTACGCTGTGGGAATTCTTTATCCCTCGCCCCTCACACACACACACTCACTATATATATATATATATATATATAATATATATTATAAATATATATAAATTATATATATAGTATAATATATATATATAAATTAAGTATATATATATATTATATTCATCTCAACCTTTGCCCCCCCTAAACGAAATCCTGCCTACGCCCGATTATATATATATATATATAATATATATAATATAAATATTATATATAATAAATATATATATATTATATAATATAATATATATAATATATATATATATATATATAATATATAGATATGATATATATTGTGAAACGACTCAAAACGATATATTATATATTATAATTAAATATATTAAATATATATATATATATATAATATATATATATATATATATATATATAATATATAAGATATAGATATATAATAATATAAATATATTAAATCAACCACATCACCTAACACACCAAGCCACTGTTAACACGTACATTTTATAAACTGAAAAAAAAACCTTGTAAAAAAATCAATTCTCTTTTCTTGTCAAAGATTTTCACATAGACTAGCAGGCCGACGATTTATTTAGAAATTGAGAAAGAGTCCTAACGCGCGCACCCCAACCTTTCCTTCCGGACCCTGATTAGCTTATATCATTAACCCCCACCCCCACCCATCCCTTCATGCCAAAAATTTGTTTTTGTTAGATATTCATCTAAAAATAATGTTAAAATAAATCAAAAGACTAAATAATGACATTATAGGCTTTTATTTTTGATTCTACATTTTACAATCTTTTATAATAGTCTAACATCAAAGCAAAAAAAACTATTAAACTAATTTTTAATACATAAAGTCATAATAATATAATTCATCTTGTATATTACAATCTCTAACGTAGCGCTTGATTAAAATAGTGAGGAAAGCACAGCGTAATCCCGCGATATGAAAAATTTGGTGGTATCCTTTAGTTTTGTGTTTTCCCAATACCCAATCTATTCCACGCTGCCGAAACCAGTCTTCGAGAAGGTCACGACCGCCGACGGGATCTGGAAATCGCTGGTCAGACCATACATGTTGGCTGTTGAAAAGTTCAGAGAAACACTCCCACCTTCTCCGCCGCTCTCATCTTCACTTAACCACAGCTTACACACGCCACAACATACTAAAATTACAGTTCTCAAAGTAAATACAAATGCCTCAGAGATGCATGGAGTGGTGTGGTATCCAAATAATTTCATTCGAACACTCCACTTGGGAGTTGGTGGCCTCTGGTGAGGGGTTGGTGCTGGTAAAACTCAGCTGCCGGACTTTTATAGTTATTCTCTCTCTTGATTAATTCTGCAACATCCGTGGTCATTATTCTAGTTTCCCATTGTTTATTATATACCTCATTTCTTATTCTTAAACAAAAACCTCAGCTGTGTGAGAGCTCTGATAGGAAATTCTACTCTGTTAGCTTTTTTACTGTCTTTATCTTCAATTTGCAGCCAAAGGCAAAGGCGGATTTTATGGCATATCTACGAAAAGATGTTGTCTGTTTTCAAGCTCCTATTTGGGGTCTAAAGAATTTTTTACCTTGTGACTTCTGTTTTCATGCTAATTTGCCGCTAAATTCATCTGTTCTTATTTATCTACTTACTTTACTGACTACCCTAAATTCTTCGACTATCTAAGCTCCAAAATAGAAAACATTCCATTATCATTTCTTTGTATTTCATTGTATTTCTTTCTAGTTATGAGCCTTAATTCCGCATCAGAAGTAATACGTAAAGTCGCCAAAATAAACTAAACCTTTTCTAATTTATATCTCTTAAACCTTTAGGTTTCACTCTGTTAAATTTCATTCACTTGACATAAGATCTCCCTCGTAACATGCTGAACGAATGGAGGCTTACAACCCGATTACCTTTCGCTTCAACTACAACTTATAAACCTTGGCTTAACTCTTCTTTTCTCACGCTATACATAAGAGGAACACAAAAGTCATAGATTACCATTGCCTTCAAACTCCACAAACCCGTGCTATTTATATATAATTTGGTAATGTGTAAAATCTGTTCTCCTTGACATTAAAAATTCTTTTCTTCGTAGAAAATGCAATAACCTTTCTGCGCTCTCTTTCTCTAGCTTTCCTTCTTCCTCTTGCCCTTATTCTTCCACAGCAACACTGTGTTTCACATCTAAAGCTGAACTTCTTTGCTCAAAAATATGTTTCGAATTCAGCCTTAATTGATTTTGAAGCTATATGTCATCTTTAACTCCCACCCCTCATTTATGCCTAACATTGAAATTTGTTCTACGGACCTGATTTCCGCTACTCTGAACTTAATGCTCAGACGATGTATGATGTTCACTATATTCCTCGTTTAGTCCACACAACATGCGCTTCTAAGCTTACATCATTCCTTGAAAAACTGTTTCGTCTCTGTATTATCTGCAATCTTTTCATCTTCCTGAAAGCGTGCGCCCATACAACCTATGCCATAAAAAGGACTCTTTTCAACCTTCAGCTAATTGTCTTATTCTCTAATCTCGCCTTTCCAAACACTTTTGAGTATACCCCAACAGGACTATTTAGAAATATCTTAAAACTTTTAATCTTATCTTAGATCGACAGTATGCCCACAAAATGAAAGTTCAACTTGTGATCTCCTTTCCTTTCGCTCTGTCTTTTGGCTCTCTGCAATTCTGCATTTCAGGTAATCTTTTGCTGCGTGCTGAACGTATCTACCATTCTTTCTGATCCTATATGCAGTTGTATATGAAACAAGGGAAGTGGTATTCCACAGTTCTGCC
>JABUQX010013218.1:17500-37500 GCA_015478945.1 Trachelipus rathkii | reverse complement strand
TATATATTATATATATATATATATGATATATATATTATATATATATATATATATATATAATAATATTTAATATCTAGATGTATATATATATCTTTTTATATATACAATAAAATTTTACTTTAATTATTTAAGTCTATATATATCTGTTTATATGTGGTTTTTCTTTTCAAAATACCGCCACCAATAAAAAGCACTCTGTTATTTTCGAAGGTCATACTGTATAAGTTTCTTGAAAAGTTTATTAGGTTGGAATTTAAAGGAACAATTACCAAAAAAAATAACTTTGACAATCTTTTAAAACCAAATCTGCAATTAAATTTAAAATCTGTTGAGTTAAAAGGAAAAAAAAAGTTGGAACCTTATTAATTCTAACGACCTTTTCTCTGGTTTCAATGAAACTTATTGAAAATGGTTCATAAATATGATGTAATTAAGGAAATCATAATGAGAACCACACGAAACCCACAGAAAATTTTACAATCGCACAAAATTCTTCGAAATTCGGCTTTCAAAAATATATTTTTTTTTTCGCCACAAATGTTTTTAATTAGAAAAAGTTAATAAAATTCATTAGAACCACCGATACAAATGCTTGGCACACGAACATTCAACGAGGGAGGTTCTTCCTCATGTATCCCCGACCCGTGAGTGATGGTAAAATAATAAAGAATTGCTTCAACAGCAAAATAAACTTATAAAAATATTTAAATATAGAAACGCTAGCACTAAATATGTCATAAATATGAAATTTGGCAACTTCATAATTTTGTTGACATTTCTCGATTTTTTTTTACGTTTTCTTTTTTTACAGCTCATTTTAAAATTTCATGAAAATCTAAAAGTGTGTTTTTTATTTCTTACTATTTTCTCAATAGAGAAATGTGTAAAAATTAAATTTTGCTTGCTTGTAATTTTTTTTTTTTTTTTTTTTTTTTTTTTTTTTTTTTTTTTTTGTGGGGCTCCGGTGGTTTATTAATAAGGTACCAAAATTTTTCTTAAATTCGACTTTTGAAAAAAAAAAAAAAAAAAATCACTTGGAAATCAAAAAAAAATTCTGTTCAGCTCTATTATGGGTCATACAACAAAAGAAATATTTTCCCCAACTCTTCTAAATCTCTATAAAAATAAAAATAAAAATAAAGTAGTGATAGAAAGAGAAGCAAGTTAATATTTACTAGAAAATAATGAAAATACTTTAAAAATTATAAAACCAAACTTGTGATTATATTATATATATATATATATATATATATATATATATAATATATTATATATATATATATATATTATATTATATATATATATATATATAATATGTATTATATATTGTATCTAAATTATATATTATATAAATATATTTTTTATATATATATATATATATATATATATATATATATATATATATATATATATATATATATATATATATATATATATATTATATATATAATATATTATATTATATATATTATATATATATATATATAATATATATAATATATATATATAATATATATATATTATAATATTATATATATTATATATATATATATATATAATATATATATTATATATATAATATATATATATATATATATATATATAATATATATATATAATAAATATATATTTTGGGAGAAATATCAGCTTTTAAACAACATCGATAATGCCTATATTTTCGGAAAATTCTTATACCTTAAAGCATCTCTCTACAAGCGAATGTACTCGAGATTTATTATCGACCATCAGGACGCCTTGCGCGCCTTAGGTTAAAGTAAACTTCTGCCCATGTATTTCACACTCCACAAAGCTATTTAAATATATATATAATATATATATAATATATATCATAATATATATATATATATATAATATATATATATATATATATATATATATATAGTATATATATATATAGTATATATATATATATATATATTTATATATATTATATACTAATATATATATATATATTATATAGGCGAAATCACTTCGACAGTATAGCAGGGGGATAAATTAGAGCACTTTCCTCGTAGTTGGTTTATTGTGATTGTTAGATAACAATACAAAGATGATTTTCATTAAACAATTGGATAAGTAATGGATGGGCATATATCAACGTTAGCACTATTATGAATTACACAGACTAACTAATAAGATAATGCACTAATTCCCTATCCTAAATAGACCTGCCGGCCTTTGGTTAAATCTAACAATTTCTGCAGGGCATCCTCACGCTATGAGGTTCTCTACAATACTCCCGGGCGTGATTCGGTGGCGTCCCTTCAGGACCCAGGCACCAATCACAGCCTCGTTTGGCATTCCCTTTCTTTGGGGAAAGAAAAGAGGCGCCAAACGTTTGAATTTCAAATAATGTACAGTATATAAGTATGAAGCAGACCACCATTTATGCAAAGTGATATGCAGGAGGTTTGCAATAGCCTCTTACAGAGATGCATACACTCTAAGACACTGCATGCTATTGTCTTACAAGGATTCCCTAACGTAATTTCACCCTAGAACTGGTGGCCCTGTCGAGTGCAAAAAAGGATCTCTGCCTCGGAGAACAGGGGTGAGGCCCCTGTTTTCGATTTCACAGAGATACTTTCTTACCCTCCTTCGATTGAATACATGAAATATAAAGTTGAGGAAAGTGGAAGAACAGGTGAAACACTACTTGTGGAAGGAGAAAGAACTTACAATATGAATATTTAATACCATTTATAAACACTATTGTTCTCGTATTAAGTACCATAATAACGTCTTTAATCTCTTATTTTCCTCAAGAGATATTTACCTCGGTTCCTCATTTCTTTTCTCTACTTCTTTTATTCCGCGTTTTTCTTGCGTTCTGGAGGGTCAGGAACGAGATTATAGAAAATTTTGACATTTCTTAAATTTTCTACTACCACCTTATCTCCTTTCACAATATGAGCGTTATTATTAGTGATCTTCACGACTTTGTAAGGTCCGTGGAAGCGGGGCGAGAGTTTTCCTCGGTTGTATTGTTGACTTTTCACCAGCAGATATTGAGCATCTTTTAAATTACGAGGGACGAACACACTTCTGTTTCTTAAGTTAGTTCTTTGGGAGAGTGGTTTGGCTATGAGTCCTGCCAGTTTTTCAATATAATTATCATAGGTTTTTGGTCCGTCTGGGACAGACGGGTCTATCAAGCCGTCAGGAATGTTTATATCTTGTCCGAACATCAATTTGCTGGGACAGATGCCCGATTCTGAGATAGGGGCGAGCCGAAGTGCAAACAAGACAAATGGTAAAACGTCTAACCACCCTTGACTCTCCATGCCTGGCTCAGCTAGCATGGTTCTTAAACTGGTTAGAATCATCTTATGAGTTACCTCTACCTTGGAGTTCGAGAAGGGTGAATAACTAGCGGTCGTTGTATGCATTATTCCTAACAGTTTACACACACTTTCAAATAAATGTGATGTAAAATTTCCACCTTTGTCTGTGATGAGATTGCTGGGAACTCCACACATCGGAATTAGCTGGTTTATTAATGTTTTAACAATGGTTTCTTTGGTGATATCCTTGAGGGGAAAGGCCCACACATAGTGGGAGTACCTATCAATGAGGGTTAATAAATACTTGTATCCTCTACAGACTGGCAATTTCAGTATATCACAGTTTAAATCTTGAAACTTGTAGGAAACTTCTTTATATTTTCCGTAAATAGGATTTATGCTACGACCTGTTTTGCCTATTTGACATTGAGGACAGCTTCTCACAAGTGCTTTCACTCTCTTATGCATGTTGCGAAACACAAAGTCTCCTTTTATCGCGGTAAGACAGCGCGATATCCCGAGGTGTCCTTGAAAGTGAGTCATCCGTATAACATCGTCTATATGTTGATCAGGGAGAATGACTCTGGCATAATTCAATGAGGTATCAACGAAGAGAGAGACTTCATTCTTCTTGAACCAAAAGGGTTGTTTCTTCACGATTAATGAACTTTTTTCTTTATTTTTAAGTAATGAATTAATGTATTCATCTTCTAACTGATCTTTACTAATTTGTGCGTAATCAACTTCTTTCCTGAAGCGTTTTATCAAGTCAATGTGGGCTTCATTACAGCGCTGAATTAAATTTATTCGTGTATTTTCAGTAAGTATATCATTTATTTCATCTAACTTTTTAGTTGGCGATTTTTCATTTATTTGTAATTCTTTTTCTTCCATTTCAATTCTCTCTTTCATTCTCAACCCTTTGGGTTTTAAAGTCCCTTTTTTCTCAGAGAACTATTCTCGGAATTTCTTTTGTTTACATTTTGGTTATTTAAAGGGTCTACCTTTTTACCCTTCATTGGACTGCACCGCAGCACGAGTGTGGTTTTGTTTTATTACCCTCCGATAATGAGCCTTGAGTTTTGGAGAAAGTTCTTCATATTTGTAGGTGGTTGTAAAATTTGAACAAGAATCCACGTGGAGTGTGGGAACTTCGCTCTCATTGGCTAGTTTGCTGAAATGAGGACCAATCACAGTGTTCGTATGAGAGGAGGTGATTTTTGATATCTCTGCTGCTTCAGTAGTTTCACTTTCTTCGTTATTTGGATCATCATTATTGATATCATTTATTAATAAATATTCTTCTAAGGGATTTTTCTTTTTTGTCAATAATTTGAAAGAAACTTTGTAACTAGTTAATAAATTGAGACTTCTGATTTCACGAATGTTGAAGTTTTTATCGTCATTTGTTCTTTTATATTTGTTTATAAGTTCCCGGCAGTTGGTTTCTATATCAATATTTTTATTTGTGAGGAGATAGCCGTACTTCTTGAAGACTTTCGTTAAGCAGACTAACAGGCGATTTGATTCGTCATAATTTCTTTCGGTAGGTGACAAGAGTGAACTATAAAAGGCAATCGGAAGGTGGTCTGTGCCAGTATCGGATAAAATAACAGCAGCTGTAGATACATTTGTGGTATGTATGATAATTTTGTAATTTAAAGAGGTGCCCGGATAAGCAAGTACAGAAGCATTTTCAACAGCATTTTTAATATTTTTGAAGGCTTTATCTGCTGTGAGATTCCAACTGACGCGGCGGTTCGAGTAAGGCTTTCCCTTTAAAAATAGATTTAGGGGCGCTGTTAATTCAGAAAATAATGGGACGCTGCTGCGGTAAAAGCTCACTCGGCCGAGGAAAGATCTTAATTCTTTGATGGTTCGGGGCTTTGGGGTGTTTAAAATATATCCCCAATTTTCTCATGATTAGGTCTTATACCATTTTCATTGACCGTATATCCCAAGTATTCAATCTCTTTTTTGGCCACTTGGCATTTTGTGGGATTTAAACTGATGTGTAGATAACTTAACCTCTTCAATACCTTCTCCAGGAGGATTTTGTGTTCTTCTTCGGTCTTTGTGTGAATCAATACGTCATCCATATAGGCCTGAGTATTCGGTAGGCCTTGTAGGACTGTATCAATGTAAGATTGAAAGATAAAGGGGGATGACACATAACCCATGGGAAGGTTCCTGTAGGTAAACGATCCGACGTTGGAAGTGATGGTAAAGTACTTTTGTGAGTCTGGGGCTAATGGCACTGAGTAAAATGCCTGCGTCACATCAAGTTTAGTGAAAAGACGGCTCCCCTGCAGGTTTGATATTGCATCTTGCAGGTGCGGAAGTCCATAGACTCCTATCTCAGCTCTTTTGTTCAATTCTCTAAAATCGGAGATTATTCTGACTCGATTTTCGCTTTTCTGGAGAACACTCATGGGAAAAGACCAGGGAGAATTGCTGCGGCGCAGGACTCCTGTGGCTACGAGGTTGTCAAGTTCTGCTTTTGTTTGAGCATAAAGTTTGTGGGGGACCTTCCTTGCCCTGAGGGAGATGGGCGGTCCTTCTATATCTATTTTGTAAGGATAATTGTTGGCTAGTTCTATTAATACTCTCTCTGGAATATAGGCGGCTTCTTCGTCAGTAGTTATTTGGCCGTCCTCAGCTATTAATGCTGTGCTCATTCTCTTATTTTTATTTTTATATTTATCAAAGATTTCATTCCACCTTTTTTCTTGTTTCAATTTGATGTGGTGGTTTTCTGGGAGATAAGGGTTTACAAATACCTCAGAATATTTCGATAATAACTCATTAAAATTTAAAGAACTAGAAGGTACATGCACAGGAGGAGGAGAGAGAGAGAGATTCGAAGAAGAAAGAGGAGCATCATTAATATGAAAATTCACATTTCTACTCAATTTTATGGTCTTATTTGTAATTTGATCTAACAATAAATCTTCTTTAAAATTTATGCCCATCTCAAAATTTTTTAAAAAGGTTAATCCTAAAATATTGGTGCTTACATTAGCTACATAGAAAGTATCCCGATAAGTACGTCCCAATCCCAGATCGACTTCAATATTTTTAATATCATAGATTTCAATTTTTGAATTATTAGCAGCAAGCATATATCCTACCGGTGCTTTCTGATGGTCATTAGCACTGCATGATAAGAGGTTGCTTATAGAGCCGCAGTCGACCAAATAATCAATCTTATTTAGTGTGTCATAGACTTTATACAAGGTCAAATTGTCAATATTGCAAACCCTTTTGTCTCCCTCAACAGCGGCTGCAACTATCTCACTGCTTAAGCAGCGCTCGTCATCAGCACTCAAATCAGTTGGGTCTGACAGGATATTTGCTTGATTGCTTCCATTTTCACTTATATTATCTATAACACACCCCCCCCATTTAATAAATTTGAGTTAAAAAAGACGTATCCCACATGCAAGGGATTAACAGTAGTAATAAAATGGTTATATTGTACATTACCAACATCGCTTGAGACATTTCTTTCGAGACCTGTATTGAGGTCAGTATTATTTAATATAATATCATTATTTGTTGATATATTTTTGTTTTGTGGACTACTACTACTTCTCAGATTTAAATTTTTAGAGTTCTTTAAACTAGAAGGATCATGCATTCCTTGTACATTTGTGTGAATTGAATAAGATTGATTGATACGGTTTTCATTTATTTGTTCATTTTTTTCACTTTTATTGTTATTTTTAATGGAATTTATATTTTCCATTTGAGTAGTGCTGGTAGTTGTATCTATATTTTGATCAGTTTCTGGATCAATATTGTTCATATTGTTTTTAATAATAATATTATTTTTTGACATTACATATCAGTATTATTTCATATTATTATTATTATTATTATTATTATTATTATTATTATTATTATTATTATTATTATTATTATTATTATTATTATTATTATTATTATTATTATTATTATTATTATTATTATTATTATATTATTATTATTAGTATATTATATTATTATTATAGTATTCAGTAGTTAGTAGTAGTAAGTAGTAAATAAAATTCACTATTTTATTATTGTTAATAGTGTTATTTGGATGATAGAATTTTCATTTAATTCTTTCAGCATTTTATTTAGTAAGTTTATTTCATTAATCACATCACAGTTTGTAATAGGGTCACTTATCACTTGAATGGTATTATTAAATCTCACTTTTCTATTGTGAGTGTGGTTTTCACGGCTGCTATTAGATGGTAAAGTTCGCAGCCTTGTTAGCAGTTTTCCAACGATGATGGGACATTTTTCTGGTTATTACCATATATTAATGGATACATAGGACACTCATTGCTTTCACATTTGTAGGCTTTGAAGAGATAGCGACCATGATAGAAGCATAATTGATTGACAGCGTTATTAAATGCTTTACTGTACCCATTTGTATCTGATTCTGCGTAGCGTGACCTACTTTTCTCGCGGGTCCTATTTCCTCTCTCAGCTGAGTTCGCTTGGTTTTTAATGAACAGCTGAAAGTCGTGTGCGAGCTCGGTCACAATTTTTGTGAGGTGGGCCATCTGGTGGGCGATTTGACCTTCACTTTTGCTCTCAGTTTCATGTTGGCGCTCTTGGTTGCGCGCGCTGGGAAGAAGGTAGGCGGAGTCTGTTTTGTTACGTACAGAATTTACAGAGCTCCAAGTCTGTTCTTCGTTTGGTTGATGATAATTTCTTCCTTTTCGAACAAAATTCTTATAAAGATCATCTGAAACTTTGACCATTCTTACAAGGTCATTTTCTTCGGCTAAGGAATACACTGACATCTGAATATTTTGGGGCATCTGCTCCAAGAAGAGGTCTATCGCAAATTTGGGGTTGTGTTCTACCAACACATCGAAGCTTTTGTTCCCCAATACCCCCTTGACTCGATGGAGATATTCACTGGGCAATTCATCGGGTCTCATGCCCTGTTTAAAGACATCCCGGATCCTGTTTCTCAAGGCTGGGAGGTAAACTTCTTCTATGTTTTGTAATAGCTGACGATAAGCGTCATTTTTAAGAGGAAATGTGATTTTGGAGACTAAATTTGTGGGCAAAATTGGGGCCAACAAACGAACACGTTCGTGGGTATCTTCTATGTGATTTAGTTTGAAGATCGCAGTGGTCGCACTTAACCAATTTATAACATCGTATGGATCAAAGGTTGGTAACTGACTTGATGTTAAATGACTGTATGTTTTAAGGGTGAGTCGGCATCATGGCGCGGCGTCCTTTCCTTTTGGCGCGAAGATGGTGGCGTCGTTTCCAACTCGGTTTCTGAGAGAGAGGCAGATGGGCCTCCCTCATCATGAGAGGGGGAGAAGCGTTGGGGAGAGGGAGTTTGGTCCTTCCCTCTTTTTGTGGACTTCTTTGTTTGAGTCCTAAGAGTCAGCTTCTTCGTCGATACCATTTTCTATGGTCTTGTTGTTACCGACTGAGTTTTGAGTCAACTGTTTGGCGTTGGTTTTAAGCCTAAATCGAGAGCTTGAATTTGAATTTTCGCTTTCGAAGTAATAACGACTTTTTTTTTCTTATTTTAAAGGAGATTAATAAGAAACTTTTCTTCACGTTATTAATTTTGACTCAAATAATTTATTTACTTTATCTAGCTATCAATATTTAAGCACTGAACTAACGAGGAAGTACCGGATTTTTTTTTTTTTTTTTTTTTCAATTATTAACGTATCTGACTCCAATTAGGGGGTTTAGCCCCCTGTCGCTCCTGGGGTTACCAAAATGACGTCTAGGCCGAAATCACTTCGACAGTCATAGCAAGGGGGGATAATTAGAGCACTTTCCTCGTAGTTGGTTTATTTGTGATAGTTAGATAACAATACACAGATGATTTTCATTAAACAATTGGATAAGTAATGGATGGGCATATATCAACGTTAGCACTATTATGAATTACACAGACTAACTAATAAGATAATGCACTAATTCCCTATCCTAAATAGACCTGCCGGCCTTTGGTTAAATCTAACAATTTCTGTAGGGCATCCTCACGCTATGAGGTTCTCTACAATACTCCCGAGCGTGATTTGGTGGCGTCCCTTCAGGACCCAGGCACCAATCACAGCCTCGTTTGGCATTCCCTTTCTTTGGGGAAAGAAAAGAGGCGCCAAACGTTTGAATTTCAAATAATGTACAGTATATAAGTATGAAGCAGACCACCATTTATGCAAAGTGATATGCAGGAGGTTTGCAATAGCCTCTTACAGAGATTGACATACACTCAAGACACTGCATGCTCTCTTTCTAGAACGAATTCCCTAACGTAATTTCACCTTATATATATATATATATATAATATATATATATATATATATATATATATATATATATATATATATATATATATATATATATATATATATATATATATATATATATTATATATATATATATATATATATTATATATATATATATATATCCTCTTCAATAAATTTTGAATTTTTTTTTAAATATATTGGTAGGAAAAGATGGTAAGACCTAATTACAATGGTAAACAACGATTTTTACATTAAATTTTGTTTTTTATTTTTGTAGGTGTGATGCATTTTAAGTGGGATTTTAAGGTTTGAAGAGGTTGAGTAAAAAAATTGGAATTATGGAAAAAGCTAATGAATAAAATTGAATATGAAATTATGAAGATTGGGGTTCAATTTGTGGTCAGGAATCAGTATTTTTAAACTAAATCAATACCTTAGTCAAAATTAGCTAACTTATGCGTGGATGATGCGGGTACAGGATCCCCCCTAGGCGCCTCCTACTACCTCCCCGATATATTATTAATATATTTTTAATATATATATATATATATATATATATTATATATATAATATATATATATATATATACTATATAATATATAATATATTATATTATATATATAATATATATATATATATATATATATAATATGGGGGAGGGAAACGTAGAGCTTCCGAAGCGACGACAATACTCCCCATTGGGGGCATGTATGTGAGTGTTGGAATACTTTCCATGGCACTCCAGTGCTCAATGAATCACCCCTCTTGCGCTCATATCCACATTCTTCTTACATAACACAATTACTAGACAACACTTTTCTTATATATATATATATATATATATATATATATATATATTATATTATATATATATATATATTATATATATATAGAATATATAAATATTATATATTATATATATATATATATATATATATATATATATATATATATATATATATCCCTGTGTTTCGTGAGAGGCGACTACAAGAACAGAGGTAGTTGGGTTAGAGACCTACTACCACTTTTTTAGCACCCTAGGAATACTTATGTATGCCTCGGACCTGATTGTGACTGCCGTAAGCGACCTTGTATCTTTCGGCCAAATTGTATATGAAACATTTGGATGGATGGAATGTTAGAAGAATAATTGACTGGATATTGAATGAGTGAGATGATGGATGTATTTCTAAAAGGTAAATTTGATCCACTTGATTTGACTGAAACAAAGATGATAGGATGTGAAGAAGACGAATGATATGGGGTGAAATGTGTGTGTGCTGGAGTAGAGAGGAATGAGGGGAGGAAATAATGAGTTGCTTTTCTAATGAATGATTTGTGGCTATGGTAGATTTTGTTTGTGTAAGTACTAGAATACTAACTGCTAAATTTAAATTTGAGAAGGCCAAGGTAAGTGTGATTGTAGCATATTGTCCATCTGAGGGTGATGGTGAGGAAAATGAGACTTTCTGGGACAATCTGAATAATGTTTTCGAAGGAGGGAGTGGAGGCGTCAGATTGATTTTGTAGGACGACTTGAATGGTTGGATAGGTAATCGAAAGAAGGATTGTATAACAGGTGCCTTTTGGGTTGTGGGAGAAAATGAGAATGGTAAGAAGATGATTGATTTCTGTGAGGAGAGAATTATATGTGTAAGTAATAAAGTAATACATTCTTCGAGCACAAGACTGTCCATAAATATACGAGAGTTGGTGTTGGTAGAGATGGTGTCGAAGTGAAGAGTATGATTTATTTTATGTTGATGAAGAAGTTGTTGAAGTATGTGATGGATGTTAAATCTGTGAGGAGGTTGGGGATGGGAATATCAGATCACTATGATGTTTTATGTAAAATTAAGTTAGTGGGGAGGGTATAAATGGAGAAAAGGGAAAAAAAGGAAGAAAATGGTGAAGAATTAGAAGTGAGAAGTTAAATGAGCATGGTTATAAGAAAAATGATGTGAGAACACTTGCAAATAACTCAGTTGAATGTGAACAAGATGAAACTGAGCAAATATAGACGCAAATGAAAGAAGCCTTTGTTAGCAGTGCAAGAGAAGTATGTGGGTGTGGCTAAAGTAGGAAGTAAGAATTCCAATAGTGAATGGTGGAATAAAGAGGTGATGCAAGCGGTTCAAAGTAAAAAAGTGGCGTGGTTGAATGTGCTAAAAGCCAAAGAGGAGCTTTCGAAAGAAAGGTGTATGGAAATTTATAAAGGATGAAAAGAGGAAAACAAAAAGTTACATACGTAGGAAGAGAGAGAGAGAGAGAGAGAGAGAGAGAGAGAGAGAGAGAGAGAGAGAAGAATCTTTATAGAATAATGAATAGGAATGGTGCTTTCGTAACTGATGAAGTGGTGAGGAGATCATGGAGGGAACACTTCGAAAGTCTGCATAACATTGATAGTGATAAAGAGGTGATAGTGAATGTGTGTGAGTCTGATGGTGTATGAATAAATAGATATTTTGGGGATGAAGTAACAGTAGGGAGCAGGTAATAGGTAGAGTGAGAAAGTTGAAGAATGGTAAACCAGTAGGAATAGTTGGAATTATTGGTGAAATGATCAGGAATGGAGGCGATATTGTGATTGATTGGATATGGAATTTGTGTAACAAAGTGTTCGTGGAGGGTGTAATTCCGAGGGATTGGAGGAGAGCAGTGAAAGTACCTTTATATAAGGGTTAGGGTGATAAGGGGAGCTGTAGAAAATAGAAGGGAATTAATTTATTTATTGTTGTAGGAAAAATGTATGATGGTATTTTGGTTGAAATAGTGCGTCGAGTGACCGAGGGACTGATTGTTGAAGAAGAAGATGCTTTTAGAAGTGGTAGATTATGTATAGATCAAATTTTTACATTGAAGCAAATGATTGAGAAAATGGAAGAGAAGAAGAAGAGCAAACTGTATTTAGGTTTTATGGGCTTGCAACAGGCGTACGACAGGATTAATTGGGAAGCAATGTGGCAGGTGTTAGCAATATTTGGTTTTGGTGGTAGGCTTGCGAATGGAATAAAAAGTATGCTTGTCGATAGTGAAAGGTTTGTCAGAATAAATGGAGTAGAGGGTGAATGGATTAGTGTTAAAATGGAGTGAGGCAGGGATGTGTAATGTTTCCAAAGCTATTTAATTTGTATATGGACTGGGTGATCAATGAATTAAAGGTAGGGGGTGGCAGGGGAGGATGTTAGACTGATGAAGAATGTAAGAGAGTAGATGGTGCTCTGTTTATTATACGGCGGATGATTTGGCTTTGTGTTTCGAATCCGAAGAAAGTTTGAGAGGATTGGTAGAGGGATGTGGCAGGGTATATAAAAAGAGGTGTTTGAAAGTAAATGTAGATAAGAGTAAAGTGGTGTTGGTGGATGAGGACAGTTCACAGTGAAAAATCGTGTTGGATAGTGAGCAACTGGAACAAGGATCTAAGTTTAAATATTTAGGCTATATTTTGGATGAAAAGGGGACGGATGATGCGGAGTGTAGTAGGAAAGTTGTGAGTGGTAGGAAGGTGGTTAGTACAATTAAATATTTGGTGGATGCAAAGGAACTAAGTCTTGTGTGCACTATAGTTTTCATGTTCTCATGAGGGTATGTTGCTTCCGGTGTTAACGAATAGAATCGAAACTGTGGTGTGAATAAGAGGCATAGATCTAAGGCACAGTCTGTTCAGATCTATAATCTTAGGGGCGTGTTAGGAGTGAGAAGAATTAATAAAATGAGGAATGAGAGTGTTAGGGAGCTGTGTAGTGTGAAGAAATGCCTGAATGAGAGAATAAATAGAATAAATGAGAAGATATTAAGATGGTTTGGTCATATGGATGGATGTATGATAGTTGGTTGATTAAGAGGATGTATAGATGTGAGTTTTCTGGTAATCGACCGACTGAGAGACCTAAGAAAAAGTGGACTGATTGAGTAAAGGAATGTCAGAAGGAAATGAATGTGAATTTGGTTCAAGCGAAAAAAATGATGCATAATAATAGGAGTGAATAATGGGGTTTTGTGAAGGGGCATGGTTGTGGGGAATTGCCCATGGGAACCCTAACATTGACGAGATACCACAGTGGAAGTCTGTCGCAGTGTTGTGAAGTCCTACGGTGGATTTTTTGCTGCCACGGGGGGGTCTCACTTAAGGGTATGAGGGAAGGGCAGGGAGTGGCTTTCCTTTCTATTTGCGTCATGTTCTTCTATTTAACTTATGATACCGGTGCATGTTCAGCACTCTACCCCCATTTGGGGACATAATAGGGAGAATTCAGAAAGAAATAATTAAAGAATATGGTATTTATTTTTTATTTTTAATCTTTTGTTAATATATCGGTAGGAAAAGATGACTCCCTCACCTAACCTAACTCACCAATGAAGACAGTTTACCACTGTAATATATATATAATTATATATATATAATATATATATATATTATAATATATATATTATATATTATTATTATATAATAATATATATATATAAATGGGTTAATCCAAATAAAAGTGGTACACCGCTGGTTGCTTTGAAAAATTTTAAATATTTTATATTTGTTTATAGTTTAATTTTTTATATTTATTATTTTTTTATATTATATTTTTATTTATATTACCCTTTTATGTTGACAGCTCAAGCAGCCAATATATATATATATATATAATATATATAGTTATATATATATATATATATATATATATATATAATATATATATATATATAGTATATATATATATATAATATATATAATATATATATACTATATCATATATATATATATATATATACTATATAAAAATATATAATATATATTATTTATTATATATATATTAATATATATTATATATATAAATATAATATTATATATATATATATATATATATATAAATTATATTATATATATATATATATATATATATATATATATATATATTATATATATATATATATTATAATATATATACTATATATATATCATATATAAATATATATAATAATACAAATAATAAATAATTATATATAATATAATATTATATATATAATATATATAACTATCATATATTTATTATCACATAAATCACATAAACTAAATACATAATATATATTATATATATAATAACTATATATATATATAATATGATATTATATATATATATAGTATATATATATATTATATATATATATATATATATATATATATATAGTATTATATATATTATATATATATATATATATAATATATATATTAATATATATATATCATATAATATATTATAATATATATAATATATATAATATATATATATATATTATATATAATAATTATATATATATATATATAATAATATATATTATATATATAATATTTATATATATATTATATATATATTATTTAATATATATATAGTGATAATATAATATATATATATATAATAATATATACAATATATATTATAATTATAATATTATATATATTAATAATATAATATAATATATATATATATATATATATATATATATATATATATTTCCCACACTATGGTTTTGAACAGGGTGGTCATACTTGTATTTGGGTAGGTCATTTTTTGGCTATTTATGAGTAATCTCGGTTCTGGTAATTTCTAGGACAAATTCTCAAGTATTATGATGCAAAGCATAACTAGCATATTTAAGGAACAATTTTGATAGGTAATTTTGCTTCCAAAAATTAAGATTGCTGAAAATGTTATTTTTTTGATGAGTTTTAGGTGAAGAAAGCAATTTTTATTTATTAACATTTTGACATTTTTTGCAACAAGTTATACAGGTTTAATCTAAAAATTAAAACTTTAAGCCTTAAACTTTGTACACTTTTTTCCTACAAGATGTTCAAATATCCGCTTTTTTTGTTTTTAATTTTAGTCAAATTTAGTACTCAACATTTCTGGTGGGCTGTAGTTTACATACATTAAAAGCAGTGGTGCCCAACCCGTAGCTCGCGAGCAACGTGTTCCTCGAGCACCGTTTTAATGTGGCTCGCGGCTCGCGAATCGACACTCGGTATTCAGATTAATCACCTTCATTAAAAATTAGTTAGAATTATATATATATATACTATATATATATATATATATTATATATATATATAGTTATATATAGTATATTATATATTATATATATATATATATATATAATATATATATATATTATATATATACTATATATAGGTCTTTTCTGTTTTACGCTTGGATGCAGTTTTTGATTTTTTTGATTTTTTGTTTGAATACTATTTCTACCATATGATACCAACAATGAATTCAGTGTAACCGACATTGATTCAAAAGTTCGAAATATTTAAATAATTTTTTAAAAATCACATTTTATGTTAAATATTGTTTAAAAATGAAATATCTCGAAAAGTACGACACTTACAGAAAAGACCACATTAACATTATTTGGAATCATAATCAGCGTATAAGGGCTTATTAACAAAAAATATAAAAATATAAAAAAAAAAACCCAAAAACAAATATTTTTATTAAATGAAATAAAAATCTCGAAAAAGTTACGACATTTAACAGAAAAACCAATTACATATTTGGATCAGCGTATAAAGCTTAATACAACAAGCTAAAACAAAAAAATAAGCAAAAAATAAAAAAAAATAGGAGGGCTCAAGCCGACGGGGGACATAGGGGGGATGTTTTCCATACCCTTAGGGGAAGGGCGGAGGAACCCCAGCGACACACCAAATTTACCAAAAAAGCGGGGGTTTCCGGAGACACCTTCCCAGGAGGTGGGGGAGAATAGTCTCTACCCTGTCGATTTTCCCCGGAAGCCGAGAACCCGACTCCTGCCATTTTTTGCGGTTTACCCTTGGGGTATTCCTTTAGTTAAAAAAAAAAAAAACATTTTATAAAGGACCTGAAGGAGTCGTAAAACGTAAAAGGTCCTATATATTTTGAATCATGTCCGTTACCAATAAAATTGATTGTTAGGATCATTTATAACTAGAATATTATATTAAAAAAAACAAAAAAAAATTCAAAAAAACTGACCCAAGGCGTTAAAAACAGAAAAGGTCACTATGATCTTTTATTTAATATATAAATATATATATATTATTAAATTTTATTATATAATATATATATATATATTATATAATATTACTTATTTATTTATATACTATATATACCTATATATAATATATTAATATATACTAATAATATATATATATAATACTATCATATATTTTATATATATATTATCATATATAATATATAATATATATACAGTATATAATTTAAATAATCTATGGCTTTCTGCCCTTAGGGACTAGTGGCGGGTCTGTAGTGGTAGCGCCTCTGACATATCTATAAGGCTCTTTGAACAAGGTTATATATGGCAGTGTGGCGTCGCTACTCTTATATTTTCCTTTGAGTTTTTCTCCGATCGCCTGTGTGCTCGTACTTCTATTCTTTCAGATCGTTCCATTTCAGCTCTTGTCTGATGGGAGCAACCTCTTTTATTAACTTAATTGTGGTTTCTTCCTGCATGGTCCAACTTTTATTCCTTACTTTTTCATCAACGATCTTCTTAACGCACTCTAACTCATGTTCACTTCTATACCGATGACCTCAAATCCCATTCCTCCACTTCATTTTCAAATGTGCTCCCTCATTTGTATTCTAGAGTTGCCTCTCGTCTACAGCTTTCCGAGTTCAAATTTCTTGACGATCTGGTAGGGTGATTTTTCAGTGGGGTAACTTGCATTCTTGTGAAATTCATATATAACCTCACTTCCTTTTATATATAAGCACCCTCCCAACTTTCCTATCCCTTTCGACGGCTCTAATGTTCTCACCTGTAAGCAGCATAAACATTCTTGGCTAAACACATAAATAGTGATATTTTCTTGAAGACCTCACATAACATCGAATTGCTAAAATGGCCTCAAGAGAAGGCTGGGAATTTCTTTTCAGATTGCGGAAATTTTTTTCTTTGCTAGATACTCCAGTATTATAAGTTCTTATTCACCCCTGTTATGGCATTAATATTATCACATTTAGGGGTGGATCCGGTCAACGCCTCCTTTTGGATAGGTTTTGAAGCTTAGTAGGCTAAGTAACTTTATAAACTTGTCCAATACTTTCTTTGATTTCCTACCCTCTTTCTCTGCGAACGTGACCATTTCTTTCTCTTTTTTATAGGTGTGTGGTGTTGTGACGATGGGTTCAGGGTGCTCGAGGAAAACTGACCTATACATTTCCTCCACCACGTGCTTCGCCCTCGTAACACCATAAAGGTGCCTTACTCTCACACGAATATTGTGTGAATATTGGTAGAATATTGGAGACTCAAGGATTACTTGTTGTGGTGGGACCTCCTCTTTCGGTCACATCTGTTTTTGTGTGAACCCTTTGCCTTCACTATCTTTCCTACAGTCATCAATCTTCCTCCTTTAAGTCTCGCGTCTTGCGTCTCCACTAAAGGAATTGCTTAGGCAAAGGACCGGTGTGCGTTTACTTTCTGTTGTTTTTTCTTTCTGTTTTTTCCTATTTGTCTTGCCCCCTCTTTTGGAAAAGGGTTCATGCCCGTGAATGGTGTCATCGTATATTATATAGATATATATATGTTATAATATATTATTATATAATATATATTATATATAAATAAATATATATATATATTATATATAATATATTATATATATATAATATATTATATATTATAAAATTTTGTAAAAATTTCATTATTTATATATATATATATATTTTTTAATAGTAGTATATATATATATACTATATATATATATATATATATATATATATATATATATATATATATATATATATATTATATTACTATATAATATACTATATATATATATATATATATATAATATAATATATATATATAATAATTATATAGATATATAATATTATATATAATATATATATATATATTATATTATATATCTATATATATAATATACTATATATATTTATATAAAAATTTGTAAAAAATATATTATATCCATATATATATATATATATATATATATATTGTGGGTTAAATACTTGCCTTAACATACTTTTCGGCGTAATTATAGTATTAGTTATGGTTTTAAAATGTAAACAATCAATCATATGGTTACATAGTACCGCTACAAATTGTGGTAGAAAATGTTAGCTTGATTTCAAGGAAGGTTTTCGATTTCCGAAGGGAAATTTTAAGGAAATTTACGAAAGTGAAATTTGGACATACTTTATTTTTTTATCCGATCTATATGAAGTAAAAAAGAAAAATGCATTTTATTGCGAGTTCTAGAACTTCAATTTCGATCATTTCTGTGGCAATTAAGTGGCAAACTTTGAGTGCCAATTGTTAATACATCATAAAAAGTTTGCCACAGAGATATGTGCTCAAAGATTAATGAATGAGTCAAAGATAATGAATGAGTCAAAGGAGATTTTACTCTCCATCAGCGAGATTCGAACACTGTGATCCGGCGTCGCTGAGTTAACCAGTAACCGGGCCGCTCTATCCACTAAAGCCATCCACGTTCCCATCAAAAAGAAACGTTCAACAGTCTAGCTTATAAAGCCCCATTGGTCTTTCTCCTCCCTAAGTTTGCTGCAGAGATACTCAAAGTAAAATATTAGGTTTATCCCTCTTCCTAAACCTTACCAAAAGGGGAAAAAAGTTCTTGTTTTGTCTGTTTAGGGGATTTTTTTTTTCTAAAATAAAGTTTAAAAATTTCGTGTTAAAAGTGAAGATTTGCTTTAACTTTATTAATTATTCAATCTACATGAAATTTTTAGAGTAGATAAAATTGGGCTGGTAATATTTTAATTGGAATATTTTTTTGGTATGTCCAAAGTGTTGCACAATTTAAAATAAAACTGTTGAGTATTAACAAAAATGCCATAAATAAAAGATGAATAACCTACCCTATTTTACCCACACTGAAAATTTCATTTGGATTAGATGATTCCCTTTCGACATGAAATTTTCCAACTTTTGCAGAAAAAAAATCTCCTTATAAATGCCAAAAAAATAAAATAACCTATCAAAAGGCACAAAAATGGCCACCCTGTTGAAACCAGTGTGGATAATTTTTTTTTGAACTCTCAAATATATAATAAGGTAAACAACAAGTAAAATAAATTATTTTGAAAATGCTCAAGCACCCAGCGTTGGACCATTTCATATGGAATTACCCGTTTTACGCTATTGTGACAATACATGTTATACGTATTCTAAAAATATGTTTACTAGCCTTAGTAATATAAAATTATTGTATACTTTACATATATCGGTATATAATAATTAATGAAAATATAAAAGCTATTTTATGGAAATAATTTTTTCCTTTTTGAATTATATATATATATATATATATTATATTGATATATATAATATTATATATAATTATATATATA
>JABUQX010013218.1:0-15000 GCA_015478945.1 Trachelipus rathkii | reverse complement strand
TAACCACTCAATTTAGATGAGTTCTAGTTGACTTGTCTTCTTCAAACTTGGCTCCCATATAAGGGTGAGTAACCTCATTGTAGACGAGGCTTACGTCCCCTGCTCACCGGCTGAGGGCGGGCCCTACCCCTAAAAAAATCGAATGGTTACGTAGAAGTTGAAGATTTGGAGAAAGGATCAGAGTCGGATTTGTCTGGGAAAAGAATCGGGTTCGAATCAGAGTGGAGTTGACAACGGTATATGCTGGAGCTTTTGTGCGCTGCGTAGTTAGTAACTCATTGTTTAGTAATAACAATATATTACTGTCATCTGCATACCTGATCCTGCTTCTATCATGTACATATTCGTCAACTGTATCAAAAGACTAACCCCGTCTTTCTAAATGGTTCAAGACTGACATTTATTTTTCAAATCTCATTTTCTTTTTGATAAGATGTTGAACTTTATAGATTGAACAAAAAATGAAACCTTGACATATATTCGAAACTATGCTTAATGTTCTATTTACGCTGACCTACTTGGTGGTTATATTTTCTTTTTTTTTTTTTTTTTTTTTTTTTTTTATTATTTTTATTTAATTTTTTTATTTTTAACTTTTTTTTTTTTATATTATTTTTATTTGTTTTATTTATTTTTGTTTTATTTTCTTTAAACATTTGTTTTACTGAGAACATTATCTTTAATTTCAACTTTAATAAATTTCGGTAGACTTACTAAGTTTAAGAATAGTAAATCATAAACTAATTACTTTTTATCAACCTGCCCACTTCATTATTGCTCTATTGATCATTGATTCAAGTCATATTTATAACATATCACAAAAACTTTTATTTATTTTGTTTTGTTTCTTTAAACTTTTCGTTTTTTACTAAAAAATTTATTCCTTTTATGTTTATAACTTAAAAATTTTTGCGTACATTTTTTACATACCTTAAAGCAGTAAATCAGTTAAATCAAACTAACCTCCAGTACCCACATACCCTTCTGTGATTCTATTGATCTATTGATCTATTGATCTAGTGATCAATTGAATATTTTGATAACATAACACAAAAACTTTTATTATTTTTATTATTTGAAAAGGTGTTATTTACTATATATTAAAACAATTATCTTTTCATGTTTTTTATAACTTAAAAAAATTTGTAAATTTACATACCTTAAAGCAAGGTAAATCAGTAAAATCATGTAAATTCAAACGGCCCTCCATTACCACCTATGCCCTTCCTATGATCTATTGATCTATATATATTTATTTCTCTATATATAATATTTTTGTATAACATACACACAAAAACTTATTTATTATGTTTTGTTCTTTAATATTATATTATTTATATATATAAATTTATCTTTTATGTTTATAAACTTAAAAAAAAATTTGCAAATTTAAATACCTTCAATCAATAAATCATAAATCATAAATTTATATATCCTCCATACCCTCCTACCCTTCCACGATCTATTATCTATTGATTCAAGTCATTTTGTATAACATATATAACACAAAACTTTTTATTATTTTGTGTTTGTTCTATAAACTTTTCGTTTTTTTACTATAAAATATTATTTTGTTTTAATTTGCTTTAAATATTTTTGTTTACTAAAAAAAATTTATTCTTTTTATGTTATAACTTAAAAAAATTTACATTTTTTATATATATATATATATATTATTGTAAATTATATTATTATCCTAAATTACATCAAACCCTTGTTTATTCATTGAGCTATTGAGCAAATGCTTCTTTTCTTAATTATGTATGACATAAAACAAAAGTTTTATTTTATTTTTGTTTTTTCTTTAAACTTTTCGTTTTACTAAAAAAATTATATTATAACTTAAAAAAATTTGCATATTTACAGACCTTAAAGCAGTAACACAGTAAATCAGTAATCAAACTGCCCTCCATACCATCATACCCTTCTCCATGATCTATTGATCTACAGATCTATTGATCTATTGATCTATATTGATTCAGGTCATATTTGTATAACATAACACAAAAAAACTTTTATTCTAATTTTGTTTCGTTTCTTTAAACCTTTCGTTTTTTACTATAAAATTTTATTTATTTTGTTTAATTTGCTTTAAATATTTTGTTTTTACTAAAAAATTTATTCTTTTTATGTTTATAACTTAAAAAATTTACATTTTTACATTACCTTAAAGCAGTAAAATCAGTAAATCAAACTGCCCTCTATACCCTCCTACCCTAGACAAATCTATGTTTATCTATTTTTGATCTATTGATTCATTGATTGAAGTCATATTTTGTATAACATAACATCAAATTAAACTTTTATTATTTTTTGTTCTATAAACTTTTCGTTTTTTACTATAAAAATTTATTTATTTGTTTCAATTCCTTTTAATTTATTCTGTTTACTAAAAAATTATTTCTTTTTATGTTATAACTTAAAATTTTTTGCATATTTACATACCCTATAGCAGTACAGTTTTTCTAATTTCATCTTTCCATTTTATTTTATTTTTTCGTGTTGGCTATGGATATTCATGTACTTTTAACATCATTCTGCCGTCACCCCTTAGTTTTACTCTATAGAGTAGTTCTATGCATATGAATTGACTGTCACGGAAGTTCAAAAAAGGCATATCAGTAAATCAGTAAATCAAACTGCCTCCATACCCTCATTGCCCTTCTGTGATCTATGCTCTACTGATCTACTTGATCTATTGATCTATTGATTCAAGTCATATTTTTGTATAACATAACACAAAACTTTTATTTATTTTTTGTTTTGTTCTTTAAACTTTTCGTTTTTACTAAAAAATTTATTCCTTTTATGTTTATAACTTAAAAAAATTTTGGCATATTTACATACCTTAAAGCAGAAATCAGTAAATCAGTAAATCAAACTGCCCAGCCCCTTCCCCATACCCTCCATGATCTATTGATCTATTGATCTATTGATCTATTGATTCAAGTCATATTTTGTATAACATAACACAAAACTTTTATTTATTTTTGTTTTGTTTCTTTAAACTTTTCGTTTTTTACTAAAAAATTTATTCTTTTTATGTTTATAACTTAAAAAAATTTGCATTTTACATACCTTAAAGCAGTAAATCAGTAAATCAGTAAATCAAACTGTATCCAGCCATCCTCCTACCCTTCCATGATCTATTGATCTATTGATCTATTGACTCAAGTCATATTTTGTATAACATAACACAAAAACTTTTATTTATTTTTGTTTCGTTTCTTTAAACTTTTCGTTTTTTACTAAAAATTTATTCTTTTTATGTTTATAACTTAAAAATTTGCATTTTTACATACCTTAAAGCAGTAAATCAAACTGTATCCAGCCATCCTCCTACCCTTCCATGATCTATTGATCTATTGACTCAATCCATATTTTGTATAACATAACACAAAAACTTTTATTTATTTTATTTTGGTTTTCTTTAAACTTTTCGTTTTTTACTAAAAAATTTATTCTTTTTATGTTTATAACTTTATAAAAAATTTGCATATTTACATACCTTAAAGCAGTAAATCAGTAAATCAGTTAATCAAACTACCCTCCATACCCTCATATCCTTCTGTGATCTATTGATCTATTGATCTATTGATCTATTGATTCAAGTCATATTTTGTATACTAAAAAATTTATTCTTTTTATGTTTATAACTTAAATTTTTTTTGCATATTTACATACCCTATAGCAGTAAATTCAGTAAACAGGTAAGATCAACTGTATCAGCCATTCTCCTACCCTTCCATGATCTATTGATCTTTTGATCTATTGACTCAAGTCATATTTTGTATAACATAACACAAAAACTTTTATTTATTTTTGTTTCGTTTCTTTAAACTTTTCGTTTTTTACTAAAAAAATTTATTCTTTTTATGTTTATAACTTAAAAATTTGACCATATTTACATACCTTAAAGCAGTAAATCAGTAAATCAGTAAATCAAAAATGCCCTCCATACCCTCATATCCATCTGTGATCTATTGATCTTTTGATCTATTGACTCAAGTCATATTTTTGGTCACTCACACAGAACACAAAAACTTTGTATTTATTTTGTTACGTTTCTTTAAAACTTTTCGTCTCTTTTACTAAAAAAATTTATTCTTTCTTATGTTTATAACTTAAAATTTGCATATTTACATACCTTAAAAGCAGTAAATCAGTAAAATTAGCCCATCCATACTGCCCTCCATACCCTCATATCCTTCTGTGATCTATTGATCTATTGATCTATTGATCTATTGATCTAATGATTCAAGTCATACTTAGTATAACATAACACAAAAACTTTTATTTATTTTGTTTTGTTTCTTAAACATTTTTTTTATTTAAAAAATTTATTTTTTTATGTTTTATAACTTAAAAAAAAAAATTTCAATTACTTTTATCATAAAGGCAGTAAATCAGTAAAATCAGTAAAGCAGTAAATCAGTAAATCAGTAAAGCAGTTTAAATCAGTAAATCAGAAATCAGTAAATCAAAACTTCCTTCCATACCCCCTACCCAGCTATGATCTATGATCTATTGAGTCTATTAATCTATTGATCTATTGATTCAAGTCATATTTTGTATAACATACAAAAAAACTTTTATTTATTTTTGTTTGTTTCTTTAAACATTTTTGTTTTACTAAAAAATTTTTATTTGCTTTAATTGCTTTAAATATTTTTGTCTTGTGCTAAAAATTTCTTATTCTTTTAGTTTATAACTTAAAAAAATTTGGATTTTTACCATACCTTAAAGCAGTTAAATCAGTAAATCAGTAAAATCAAACTGCCCTTCCATACCCTCAAACCCTCCTGTGAACTATTGATCAATGATCTATAGTACTATTGATCTATATGATCAAGCTCCAATATTTGTATAACATAACACAAAAACTTTTATTTATTTTTGTTTTGTTTCTATAAACTTTTCGTTTTTTACTATAAAATTTTATTTATTTTGTTTAATTTGCTTTAAATATTCTTGTTTTTACTAAAAATTTATTCTTTTTATTTTATAACTTAAATTTTTTTTTGCATATTTAAATACCCTATAGCAGTAAATCAGTAAACAGTAAATCAACTGCCCTCATACCCTCATTTGCCCTCTGTTGATCTATTGATCTATTATCTATTGATCTATTGATTCAAGTATCTTTTGTATAACAGACTATCTCGACTTTTTTTCTTTTGTTGAACTGGCTGAACACTGTAGTTGATAAATGTTGTAGTATGTTGTGCTTGTTGTTGTTGTTGTTGTTGCTTGTTAAATATATCATACCGTTTTAAAACAACTTGCAATACTTCACTTTTTCAAGCATATTTGCCTAAAATATATGGAAGTTGGCTTTAAGCATTGTAATATTGAATTCTGAAATAAAGAGTCCTATATTGGCCCATCTGGGATAAAGCATCGTCAACAAGTTAATAAATTAAAAGTTTCAACTTACCAGCAGAAGATGGCATAGCAATTTAGATTTCTTTACTATTACACACATACCTGCTCAAAATTATTATTATTATATTATTATTTTAATTATTACTATTATTATTTTAATTTGGTTAGTATATATTATATTATTATTATTATTAGTTTTATTTATTATTATTATTTATTATTTATATCAACTAATATAATGTATTCATAACATAACAAAACCTAAAGCACATACACACACAACAACAAACACACACAACACACACACACACACATTACACACATCACACATACACACACACATATAAATATAAACACTTTACTTAATACATTAGCCGGGGGTTCGTATATATAATATATATATTATATATATTATATTATATAATATATATATTATATATATAATATATATATATTATATATATAAAAATATTATTTAATTATTTATTATGAAGTTAAATATATAAAAATTATATATTTATTAATATTAATATTATGTAATTATTATTAGAATATAAAATATTTTATAAAAAAATTTTATAATATTAATTTTATTATAATTTTTATATAAAAGTTTAATTGATATTTTGATTCCTTTATATTTTTATTAAAATATAAATTAAAATATACTTTATTTTACCCTCACTGAAATATTTTTTTTAAATTAATTTAATAAATGATTAATTACATATAAAAATATTAAATATTATATAATTCGTCGCTTGAGCACTCTCACCTCTCTCGCCGTTAATTGTCGCCCTTGCGCTTGCGAGCCGGACCCTAATAATTTTCCAACCTCTATCCTAGTCGTCGAGCTCCCATCGTGACTTCGTTAAGCACCAATTTACCAACCACTAAAATATAACGCAGTCATAATTGCATATTACATCCCGACTTGTGCAAAAGCCATATTTTACATACATAATTTTAATTAATCTAAAATTAGATAAAATTTTAATTATATATTATAAATTAAATATAGTTATATTTTAAATATTATTATAGTAATATATATATTTCTTTAATTAATTATTAAATTATAATAAAAAATCAATACATTAATTTAATATAAAAATATTAATATTTATATAAATTATAATAATTTTATTAAATAAAGAATATTAAAATTATTATATATTAATACTAAATAATTTTAAATAATTTTTAACTCATAATAATATTTTAAAAACATTTTTCAAATAAATCTTAATTGTAAATTATTATAACTTTTAATTAATATTGCTATTATTTATGATATATATAATATTATTAATAAATTATTTATATTTAAAATTGTATAAATATTTTTTAATAATAATTTATAAATTTTAAATATTTAAATAACAATTAATTTAAAAAAAATATTTTACAACTTTCAACAATATATATATATAGTATATAATATAATATAATAATGCTAATAATATATATAATATTAGATTCTTTGATAATATAAATATATTTACTATATAAATCTTGAATTATTATTCCATTTTAATACCTGATATGTGTAAATTAATATATATATTATAATATATATATATATATATATATATATTACGATGATTGCATGGCTGTTATTAAGTAAAGTGTCTATATTTATTGTGTGTATGTGTGTATGTGTGTATGGATGTAGTGTGTGTGTTTGGTTGTGTGTGTGTGTGTGTGTGTATGGTGTGCTAGGTTTTCTCAAGTCCATTTACATATATTAGTTGAGATATAAATAATAATAATAATAATAATTTTATTAAATAATCAATAATAAATAAATAATAATAATAATAATAGATAATAATAATTAATATAATAATATTTGATGCGTTTGTGTGTATAGTAAAGATTGAAATTGCTATGCCATCTTTCTGCTGGTAAGTGGAACTTTTAATTTTTATTACGTCTGTTAACGAACTGCTGTAGTCAGTTGGGCTTAGGGATGATATGTATTTTTGTTTAGTTTTCAATAATTACAATGTTAATGTAAAATTAACATTAAAATTGTTAGAGATATGCTTTGAAAAAGTGATGAAGATAATATTTCATTAACTTGAAGTATGGATATAATTTAACAGCAACAACAACAACAACAACAACAACAACAACAACAACAACAAAAAACAACAACAACAGCACAAACAACAACAACAACAAAGAATTATTTTTAGGTTATGTTATACAAAAAGATTACTTGAATCAATAGATCAGATAGATAAATAGATCAGTAGATCCAATAGATGCACAGAAGGGCATTGAGGGTATGGAGGTGCAGTTTGATTTACTGAGTTTACTTGATTTACTGCTATAGAGTATGTAAAAATGCAAAAAAATTTTTTAAGTTCTAAACATAAAAAGAATAAATTTTTTAGTAAAAACAGAATATTTTAAAAAAATTAACAAAAATAAATAAAATTTATATAGTAAAAAACGAAAAAGTTTAAAGAAACAAAACAAAACTAAATAAAAAGTTTTGGTGTTATGTTATACAAAATATGACGGGAATCAATAGATCAATAGATCATAGATCAATAATCAATAGATCACAGGAGGGTATGAGGGTATGGAGGCAGTTTTGATTTACTGATTTACTGATTTACTGCTTTAATGGTATGTAAAAAATGTGCAAATTTTCTCCTAATGTTATTAAACATAAGAAGAATTAATTTTTTTATGACACAAACAAAATATTTAAGCAAATTAAGCAAAAATAAATAATTTTTTAGTAAAACAAAAGTTTAAAGAAACAAAAAACAAAATAAATAAAAGTTTTTGTGTATGTTATTACAAAATATGACTTGAATCAATTAGATCAATTAGATTAATAGATCAATAGGATCAAGTTAGTTCAATGTGTATATGTATGGGGTTATGGAGGACAGTTTGATTTACTGATTTAGCTGATTTGGCTTGATTTACTGATTAACTGCTTTACTGATGGTATGATTTATGCTTTACTGGATTTACTGGATTTTTACTGCTTAGGGTAGAAATATTGGCAAATTTTTTTTTAAGTTATAAACATAAAAAGAATAAATTTTTAGTCAAAACCAAAATGTTTAAAGAAACAAAACAAAAATAAATAAAAGTTTTTGTGTTATGTTATACTAAGTATGACTTGAATCATTAGATCAATAGATCAATAGATCCAATAGATCAATAGATCACAGAAGGATATTAGGGTTTGGAGGCAGTTTGATTTATGATTCTGATTTACTGCTTTAAGTTATGTAAAATGCAAATTTTTTAAGTTATAAAACATAAAAAGAATAAATTGTTTTTAGTAAAAAACGAAAAGTTAAAGAAAACGAAACAAAAATAAATAAAGTTTTGTAAGCACTGTTATGTTAAACAAAATATGACTTGAGTCAATAGATCAAAAGATCAATAGATCACAGAAGGATATGAGGGTATGGAGGGCAGTTTGATTTACTGATTTACTGATTTACTGGCTTTAAGCTATGTAAAATGCAGAATTTTTAAGTTATAACATAAAAAGAATAAATTTTTTAGTTAAAAAAACGAAAAGTTAAAGAAACAAAACAAAAGATAAATAAAAGTTTTGTATTATGTATACAAAATATGACTTGAGTCAATAGATCAAAAGATCAATAGATCATGGAAGGTAGGAGAATGGCCGGATTACAGTTGATTTACTGCTTACTATTTAACTGCTATAGGGTATGAAATATGCAAAAAAAAAAATTAAGTTATAAACATAAAAAGAATAAATTTTTTAGTATACAAAAATCATGACATAGATCAATAGATCAATTAGATCAATAGAATCAATAGATCAATAGGATCACAGAAGGGTTGAGGGTATGGAGGTAGTTTTGGTGATTTAACTATGATTTTACTGATTTCACTCTTTAAGGTATGTAATATGCAAATTTTTAAGTTATAAACCATAAAAAAGAATTAAATTTTTTAGTAAAACGAAAAGTTTAAAGAAAACAAAATAAAATAAATAAAAGTTTTTTTTGTTATTTATACAAAATATGGATTGAGTCAATAGATCAATAGCGATCATGGAAGGCTAGGAGGATGGTCTGGATACTAGTTTGATTTACTGATGCGAATTTACTGCTTTAAGGTATGTAAAAATGCAAAATTTTTTAAGTTATTAAACATAAAAAATAAACTTTTTAGTAAAAAACGAAAAGAGTTTAAAGAAACGAAACAAAAATAAATAAAAGTTTTTTGTGTTAGTGTTATACGAAAATATGACTTGAGGGTCAATATGATCAATAGAATCAATAGATTCATGAAGGTTAGGAGGAGATGGTGGATACAGTTGGATTCTACTGATTTACTGTGACTGCTTAAGGTATGTAAAAATTGCTAATTTTTTTAAGTTATTTTAAACATTAAAAAGAATAAAATTTTTTAGTAAAAAAAACGAAAAGTTTTAAAGAAAACAAAACAAAAATAAATAAAAAGTTTTTTTTTTTTTGTCTGTTATGTTATACAAAATTAGTGACTTGAATCAATAGCATCAATTAGATTTTAATAGATCAATAAGATCATGGATGGGGTATGAGGGTATGGCTGGCAGTTTGATTTTACTGGATTTACTGATTTACTGCTTTTAGGTATGTAAATATGCAAAATTTTTTTAAATTATAAACATAAAAAGAATAAATTTTTTATTAAAAACAAAAAGTTTAAAGAACAAAAACAAAAATAAATAAAAGTTTCTGTGTTGTTCTGTGTTATGTTATACAAAAATATGACTTGAATCAATAGATTCAATAGATCAATAGATCAATAGATCACAGAAGGGTATGAGGGTTTGGAGGGAGGGCAGTTTTATTACTGATTTACTGATTTTACTGCTTTAAGGTATGTAAATATGGCAAATTTTTTTAAGTTATAAACATAAAAGGAATAAATTTTTTTTTAGTAAAAACGAAAAGTTTAAAGAAACAAAACAAAATAAATAAGTTTTGTGTTGTTATACAAAATATGACCTTGAATCAATAGATCAAACTTAAATCACTAGATCAGTAGATCAATAGATCACAGAAAGGCTGAGGGATGAGGAGGGCAGTTTTGATTTACTGATTTTATGATTTACTCTGCTATAGGGTATGTAAATATGCAAAAAAAGATTTAAGTTAGAAACATGAAAGAATTGAATAAATTTTTTTAGTTAAAACAAAAAATATTTAAAGCAATTAAACAAAATAAATAAAATTTTATAGTTAAAATATAAAATGTTTTATAGAAACAAAACAAAAATAATAAAAGTTTTGTGTTATGTTATAGAAAATATGTGACTTAATCAATAGATCAATAGATCAATATATCGAATAGATCAATAGATTCACAGAAGGGTATGGAGGGCAGTTTTGATTTACTGATTTACTGCTGTAAGGTATGGTAAAAATGTAAATTTTTAAGTATAAACATAAGAAGAATAAATTTTTTAGTAAAACAAAATATTTAAAGCAAATTAACAAAATAAATAAAATTTTTAGTAAAAAACGAAAAGTTTTAAAGAAACAAACAAAATAAATAAAAAGTTTTTGTGTTATGTTAACAAAATGATGACTTGGAATTCAATTAGATCAATAGACCAATTAGATCTGTACAATAGATCATGGAAGGTTATGAGGAATGTATGGAGGGCAGTTTGATTTACTGATCTAGTGATTACTGCTGCTTTAAGGTCTGTAAATATGCAAATTTTTTTAATATAAACATAAAAGGAAATAAATTTTTTAGTACATACAAAAGTTTAAAGAAACAAAACAAAAATATAATAATAAGTTTTTGTGTATTGTTATACAAATATGACTTGAATCAATAGTCCAATAGATCAATTAGATCAATAGATCATTGGAAGGTAGGAGGCGTATGGAGGGCAGTTTGATTACTGATTTTACTGATTTAAACTTTTAAAGGTATGTAAATATGCAAATTTTTTAATGTTATAAAAAATAAAAGAATAAAATTTTTAGTAAAAACGAAAAAGTTTTAAAGAAAAAAACAAAATTAAATAAAACTTTTGTTTTTAATGTTATACAAAAAATATATGACTATTATGAATCAATAGCCAATCAAACCTAGATTCAATCAGAATCACAGAGGATTTAAGGGGTATGAGTGGTTAGTGTTGAGGGGCAGTCCTTCTTCGGTGAATATATTTCTCATTATACTATGAATTCCTACCTGCTTTCTCCCACCCTCAAGGGGTATGTACAAATGTAAACTTTTTTAAGTTCCTAAACATAAAAAGAATAAATTTTGTTAGCTTCACAAACCACAAAATATATTTAAAGCAAAATCCTAAACCCAAAAACACTATAATATCCAACCTTTCCCTTCTTATTCTCATAGTTTAAAAAAACGAAAAGCTTATATAAGAAAACGAAAACCCATAAATAAATTAAAAATTTTGTGCCTTTATGTTATATCAAAAATTATGTATGAATCTCAATTAGGATCAACTAGGATTTTCTATGGAAGGTTATGAGCTGGGTCACTCGCGAACGCGCTATATTTGAAGGAGTCCCTTATGATTACAATAAAAATTTAACTACCTCTCTACAAGTATATCACAGGTTATTGCTCAATTAAGAAAAATTAAGAAAACTGTCAACAATGTCCATTAAAAAGAATAAATTTTTTCACGTAAAACACACCAATGTTATATAAGCAAACAACACTAGACACTACAACAACAAGCTTTACCGGGATTATTGTCCTTATACATATAATATTGAGCTTGATATTCTAATAACATTCCCATTATGATGCAAATATGATCATTGGCAAGCTAGGGTTGCTATAAAGGTATGGAGGGCCGTTCTGATTTTATGATTTATCACAACTTCCGCTTCTAAGATATAGTGCTATGCAGAATTTTTTTAGAGTATAACCATTAAAGGGATAAAATTTTTAGTAAAAACGAAAAGTTTAAAGAACAAAACAAAAAGTGTAATACAATCCAAAACGCTTAATGCTCGTGTATTGGTAGGATATACAACATACCAACGATCCCAAGATGACTGAAAACATAATAAGAATATCAAGTTAGATCAAACCCTCAGATCAATAGCATCACAGGTATTACGCGTGGCGCGTATGAGGGAATATGAGAGGGGCAGTTTTGATTTACTGATTTACTGCATTACGGTATGTAAAAACATAAATATTGGGCAAATTATTTTAAAAGTTAAATAAAAATAAAAAGTGAAAATAAAAGTTTTTGTTTAGTGTATTTATAAACAGAAAGTTTAACAGTATAACAAAATCCACATACACATAAATAAAAAGTTTTGTGTTTATGTTATACAAAATCCGATACTGCGACAAATCAAATAGATCCCAATTAGAGTCATATCAGATTTCAGTAGTATTCAATTAGATTCACTCAGCCTTCAAAGAAGGCGACAGGGAATGACGGAGAAATATGGAACTTGCAGGTGTAGCCCAAATTAAACTGATCTCCTCATCTGCATAGTTGGAGGTTTAAGCTTTTATCAAAATTATTCTTTCCCTTCATGTTAATGTTATTAATTTTTATGCTACACACAAAAAAAATATCAACCCCCTTCCCAATATTTTTCCTAATTTCCAACTTTAAATCATGCATAGAAGTGAATGTTACAATCTCCCCTTTAGTAAAAAAACAGAATATTTAAAGCAAAAATTAAACACACATAGAAAATACTTAAACCATCTAAATTACTTTAATATACGTAAAAAAAACGAAAAGGAGTTTTTCCCCCTCCGTGTGCTATATAAGAAACAAATACAAAAAATAAACTATAAAGTTTTTTTTTTATTTTCCTATTTGTTATAGTGAAAATCTCCCTGAATTGAATCACACACGTAGAATCAATAGTTTCCTTTTGTATTTCTAAATTGAGGTTTTTAACAAGTAGATCAAATAGATCCCCATCAGCTCCTACCCTTAGGGGGCTTATTCCTTTTTCAATCCAGAGCCTTGTATGCTCGAGCAGGGCAGTTTTTGATTTTACTGACTTACTGCTTGTAAGGGCTTTTTCATATTCATCTTCCCCAATTCCCCTTTCGGTGCGGGGGGCACGCCTGTATGTAAACCACTGTGTTACCCAACGCATTTTAAGTCTTATAAAGCAATATAAGAAGAATTATCAATTTTTCTAGTAGAAATCAAAATATTTAAATACACACACCTTCAACATCATACACACACATAAAATTTTGTAAGGTTCTTCCTCATCATATGTAATACATTATCTCAGAACATTACTATAGAAACACACCACAAACAAAAGAGAGAATAAATAAAAAAGTTCTGGTTATGTTATCAATAATGAGTGGACCTATAGATATCAAATATGCGTCATATTCATGATCCAGCAATATGATCTGACCGCCCCATTTACCCATAGAATCACAAATCTAATCATGATCATTGCCCTTCACATTGAGCCAACCCCATAAATATTTTCTCTCGCATTATGTAACGTTGGGTTATCGCCATAGAATGCAGAGCTATTGTGATTTACTGATTTACTGCATTTACTGCTTTAAGGTCTGTAAATATGCAAATTTTTTTAAGTTATAAACATAAAAGGGATAAATTTTTTAGTTAACGTTAACAGACAAAATGTTTATAAAAAACAAAACAATATATAAATAAGAGTATTTTAATAATGTACCTCAACTCCTGCGTTCCCTTGGGTATACATAACTAATGACTTGAAAACACCTGGTCTCACTCACAACTAGATCAAAAAACTCCACGCCAACTGAGTTCAACCCTATTTAGATCAATTAGTATATCCCGATTTACAGCCGGGCTGTCTCGCGTGAGGGAGCGGTTACTAGCTTTCGCACAGCTTTTGATTTATTGTGTAAAAGTCCCCTTTATCAAAGACTGATTTATATATCTGTACAATTAATACTTGCTTAGAGGAAGGTAGCTTACTAAATCTTTAAATAATGGTCATTGCAACATTTTTTTAAGTTATAAACAAAAAGGAATAAATTTTTTAGTAAAAAAAATAAAAAAATGTTTAAAGAATAAAAAACAAAAATAAAAACTTTATGTTTAATTAATACAAAAATATGCCTCTCGAATATCATATAGCCATCGTCAAAAGATAGAAAATAATAGATCAATTAGATCAATAGATACAGCAAGGGCTGTATGAGGCGTCAAGGAGGTGTTCTCCCCCCCAAAGAGGACAGTTGATTAATGAATTTAAGTTTTCTGAAATTTACGTTATAAAGGGTCCCATGTAAAAATGGTATATTTTTTAATGTTATACTCAGGGAATCTTTTACTTTGATGTCACGCTTTACACACTACTATTTTTTAAGAGTAAAAACACAAAATATTTACGTTATAAACACATAGTATAAACAAAATTAAATAAAAATATTAATATAGTAAAACGAAAAAGTTATATAGACCAAACTCAAAACTAAAAAAACTCTAAAAGTTTCTCTCCTTCCCATCTTCCAAGCTTTGTTGTTTGAGTCTATTATCCACACAATTTATCCTTTGAATCATAACATTGTCATCAATCTATGCATCAATGAAAAAGGTTAGGAGGGTATATTACTCTCTCCTCTTCTTCTTTT